>CM051269.1:36422995-36442995 GCA_027921565.1 Artemia sinica | reverse complement strand
GTCATAATTGGATGGGAGTCTTAAAGCTCATCTACAGCTATGAATTATCAGGCATTACCGAGGTCTGATAGATACCAATGATGTAATAATGCAGGATAATCCATTGCTATCAGTGAGCTTAGGCACCCAATGGCGTCAACTGTAAGGGGTCTGTACCCCTAAGATTCTTTTGTCCCCCTAAATTTTGAAAAATAACCTTTTGGGGTATTTTCATTGAAAACTGTATTTTTGGGGGATTTTAATTGAAAAAAAAAAAAAAACAGTTTCAACCCCTCCTATATATTGGAAAATACATCACCCTAGATCTTTGTGAATTGAAGCCACTGTAGGCACCTTCTTCAATTAAAGGCCCAGAGATATGAAGAATTGATCCTTTTATATGGCAGGATTCATTAATAGATCAGAGAAGAGAAAAACTATGTTGCAGGAGACAAACTCCCTGAATAGGATATTAAAAATAAAGAGAAACTAAATCTAAACACAAGTATCTTCAAATCAAATTAAAACCGACATTAAACTCAAAACGAACCGGAATTATCTGCATACGAGGGGGCTGCGGCCCCTCCCAATCCCTGCTATTTACGGTAAGGTTTGACCCATATTTCCTAATGCTTCAAGAACAGGCTTCCAAACACAAGATAAATGTGACAGTATTTTCACATTGCCTCAAGATTGGAAGGGCTTGTTTATTGGCATTTTCTTTAAAAAATACAATTTCCAAATCGAATGTTTTGAAATGCAGTTGTCAATTATAATACGTGCTATGACTAGCTGGTTTTGTCTTTAACCACAGCCTCCATACCTCCATACACGGTGTGATTTCTGTTCATTTTGAATTTTAATGTTGCTCTTTTCTTTCTATGAAAAAATATCTTTTTTCTTTTATCAAAACTCGAAAAAAAGTAGAATGATAAGTCAGACTAACAAGGAACGAAAATTAGTCAGAATAATGAAACAAAACCTAATCAATTTTGTATTCGTTTGCATGTAATGAATTAAAGGAAGAAAAGATGGACGGAAATAGGCGTCGTTTAAACAAAAAGTAGAATCTAACTGATTTTCACAGCTGTCTTTATACCAAAAACAAATTTGTCTTATTCGAAAAAATAATCCTATATTTAAAAATCAAGGCCATATCCAGGGGGGGGGTTACCCGGTTTGAAACTCCCCCCCCCCGAAATTTTTGACCGAGTCAAAATTAGTCTAAAAAATACCTGTAAAGGCAAAATCTTACCAGAAAAAAGATGCTATAAAAAAATCGGGGAAATCGGGTAAACCCCCCCCCCCCCGAACAAAAATCCTGGATACCTGCTTGTAAAAAATATTGACTAGTATTGTGGGTTTGTTCTCAATTCCATAACAGAAAAATGCTGTTTGAAATATGCATCTCGTTTTCAGTAAAGCTCAAATAAACATTTCAGTTTTAAGGGAAATATATAGTGAAATTTTTAGATATAGTGCATAACTAAAGCACTATTATTATTTTTATTATCATTACTATTATAAATCACTAGTGGGTGATTTCAACGCTCAGCCTTCGTAAGTAATTCATATGTTGCAATAATATTCAATAAAATGCAGAAAGCTGATTTTGCTAAATGTAAGGCTTCTTTTTATTTAGTTTTTTACTCTTGCAGGATAACATCGTAGTTCTAAAATAACTTCCAACTAAGCTTGCTCTCACGAGTCTGAAATATAGGTAAGTGGTACATTTGTAGCCTCCCTCTCCCTATTTCCCAACCGATGAAAGAAAATAATTTTTGTAATCCAATTACTAGTTTGGTACCAAAGTTTTTAACTCGATTTTTTTAAATTCTCTCTTTTTGTGCTTCCTTAAACTTCCTCTCAATGTATTGACAGGGAGAATCCGAAAAAACACCAAACAGAAACTTAAATTTTACATAATGAGTCGTCAAAATAGTGTATATCAATTGCAATACAAGCAGGGCCGCATCCAGGATTTTTTTTTGGGGGGAGGGGGTTACAAAATAATTTTTAGGGGGTAACACAAACACTTAAAAACGCATCAAAAATTGTTTATATTCATTTTTGTTACGTTTTTACGAGTCGGACAAACATTTTAGGGAGTGGTTCAAACTCACTACCCCACCCCCTCTGGATATGGCCTTTAATACAAGGCACCATACAAGATGGAAAAGACAATACAAGTGTCAGTTTTAGGAACATGAAATTCGCTAATATAGTCAGAAATGTTGAAAAATTAGCCACTAGTTATCCATCCTCAGGACCAAATTTTGCTTTATTGCTACGCCAACAATCTATTATCCGTAAAAGACAGGAGGTCCTACATCAACCCCAAACTATCCTCCTAAATCCACAATTAGACAGTCCTTTTAACCTTCCGCTTGTATAAAAGGAATGACATATAGGGGTCTAATTTTCCCAACTAAAGACAGCAAGATTACCTGTTTCAATCAAATCAGAGATTCAGCTAATATATTTTAATTACTTTTCAAAAGTTGAGTGCTGGGTGGATAGACACATCATTGCGAATTATTAATTGCTGATTTTTTATCAAGGACTTTAATACACGCACCGACGCAGCAGGTCGTGAAATCTAAAATGCATGATCGAACATATATATGGGCAAATCGAATACGAAGGACTTATGACAAATTGCAAAGAAAAAAAAGATACAACACTCAATAAAAATGAATAGAAATCAGAGATGACTAGAACCGCCATTTTCAACATCGACGACCTTTATAGTATATATATATATATATATATATATATATATAATATATATATATATATATATATATATATATATATATATATTATATATATATATATATATATAGCTGGAACCCACGCAAGAAGTCAAGTTTGTTAATGCTAATGAAATAAAACAAAACATGATAAAAATATAATAGTTTAGCAACAAATTTGGGCTATATATTTGCACATTACGGGGGTGGGGGGTAAAGCATAGCATATATTATATACGTAACCTAACCTACGTACCTATTTTCCCTCTAAACCCCAAAAAACGAAAGTTTAAATATTGTAAACGCAACGACAAACCACGGTTTGCGATCCAATTCTCTATTGAAAGAAACCCGTTTGACTAGTTTCCTAAGCATCTTCCGTATACAATATATCGCTTGGGTTCCAGCTGATTGATAAGTACCCATATATATATATATATATATATATATATATATATATATATATATATATATATATATATATTATATATATATTATATATATATATATATAATATATATATTATATATATATATATATATATATATATATATATATATATATATATATATATATATATATATATATATATATATATATATATAATATATATATATATATATATATATATATATAATATATATATATATATATATATATATATGTATATATATATATATATATATATATATATATATATATATATATATATATATATGTATATATATATATATATATATATATATATGTGTGTGTGTGTGTATATTATGCGTATAAGTATATTTATATTATACAAGTATTTCCAACCAAGAATGTTTATAAAAAAAATACTTGTTTAATGATAACAAACTTCTAGTAAATACCGTCTTTCGTGATAAACACAATTGACATGCCTGCTATACAGTCTCTATCCCATCTCCAAAAAACGTAGCCTCTAGTAGCAACTGAATAAAAAAGCGACTATTCATTAAGTGAATGCGAATACAGAGGGTTTACACAGGGTAAGATAGAGAAGGAGCCAATACTTAAGCAAAAAAGTATCGGATTCTTTTTGCGTTAAAAAGGGGCAAAACAGACAAATTAGATCAATCTCTGAACAGGATCTAGAATTAATTTCAGAATGAAATCTCTTACTTTTAACAAAACACCACATTCCTCATTTCCTCGCACTTTTTGTCACCTTCCCCTGGTCAATAATACCCTGACAATAGCAAATCGTCATGGACAAAAATAGTTGAAAGTAGAAAAGGGGCAGCGAACGGTCTAAAGAGCTGAATAGTGTTCCATTCTTAAGTAGTAAAGAGATAGTAAAATCTTCCGGTCTAGCTATTGTGTTACACTACCCTTAATGCGTTGCTTGTCATCTTAGCGCTTAAAAGGGTCAGGGAATTCCGTGCGTTAGCATTCAGCATAAAGATAAACGTTTGCTCTTAAGATTTTTATCTAGGCATTAAGTTGAAAGTTTTCAATGAGTATCCCATACATTTTCTGATATGGATTTCAGCAACTGCTTAAATATAAAATGCGGACATTTTAAAAGACTGAGGCAAAATGCTTCTGGAAGATACTATTTGAAATAGATCTAAGATTGAAGATCATAACGTCAATATGTGGAAACCAGTCAATAAAGATATCTTTATGTAAATTAACTAATGTTGAACCAGGCTTGACTCACTACTGTCAAGTAAGTGACCTAATATTGATGATAATGCTCCTAATATTGCTGATAATGCTCTTATTCTTTCATAATACATTTCTGTTGAAACATTGGGCACTCATGGATTATACGGACACTTCTATATACTGCTAAAGAAGTCAAGTTTGGTTAATGCTAATGAAAGAAAATAAAATAGGATGAATATATAACAGTTTATAAACAAATTTGGGCTATATATTTGCACACTAGGGGGGGGGGGTAAAGCGCAGGGACGTCGTTTGGGGGTGGCAAGGGGGGCAGTTGCCCCCCCCCAATAATGTGGAGAAACAAATATTATACATCCCATGCACTTTGACTATCCAGATATGGACCCCTCTTGCCCCCCCCCCAATAAAAATGCTGGAGATTCGCCCCTGGTAAAGCATACCATATATTAAATACATCTCCTAACCTAACCAGAGACAGATACCCGGTTATAATGGTTTTATGAACAAAATTATAAGAATTACATAAATGGCAAATCCCAAATTGTAATTTTAACATTCATATTAGATCACTCAATTCCACTCTAACAACTGTTTTAGTACCGGGTATCTGTCCCGGTATTTGTAGCATCTCCCGTTTGACGTTCCATATACAATATATAAAAGTGCCCGTTTAATACACTAATACCAAACAGACCCTAGTTTTCAGACCCTAGACTGCGGAAAAATTCCAAAAGTGCAAATTCGGCCCATCTGGGCTTGTGATAGTCATTTATCAGAAATAAATCTTATCTTGCACCTCATTAGTGAAAACGCTGGTTTTGTATATAATTCAGTAATTCTTTTTGGTACTTTTCTGTTAGCTGGGCAACACTCGAGAAGTGAAGTTTGGCTAATACTAATGAAATAAAACAAAATATGATGAAAATATATTGTTTAGAAACAAATTTCAGCTATATATTTGCACATTAGGGGGGTGGGGGTAAAGCATAGCATATATTAAATACGTAACCTAACCTAGGTACCGCTTTCCCCCTGAACCCCAAAAAACTAAAGTTTAAATATAGTTCCCGGAGTGAGAAACCCCTTGTTTATTCAGCGTCTCACAGGAATTACCGGGTAATGCCTATTTTATTTTCGCTGTTCTCGAGTGGCTGTCTCGCGTGTTGCCTAGCTAATAGAACAGTACCTTCTTTTTTTCATACTCAACTAAAGCCAACAAGTAGGTAGACCCCGTCCACAAGGCAGTATCCAGGGGGGATTATCCGGTTTGAACCCCCCCGAAATGTTTGTTTGACTCGTAAAAAAGGTAACAAAAAAGGACATAAACAAATTTTGTATGCGTTTTTTGAGGTTTTTAGTGTACCCCCCCCCCTAAAAAAATTAACACCCCCCCCCCCCCCGAACAAAAATCCTGGATGCGCTTCTGCCCGTCCAACCCCTATCATTGAACAAAATAACTGAGAAGCTTACCACTTAAGACCAAGTTTTCCAAAGCGTCATGTTTCTGCAAGCTTCCACTTCTAATTCCCGTTATATCATTATCAGCAAGGACTAGTGTCTTCAGGTTCGTCAACCCTACTGTCAGGTCAACCGCAATAATCCTTAAATAGTTATGACTCAAGTCCAGAGTCTTTAAAAGTGACAACCCAGTCCATGAACCTGGTAGAAACAGAAAACAATCCTATTATGGCTCAAGTCCAAAGCCAGTAGATTTTTCAAGTTGATAAATGCTTGATCTTCGATGACGTCAATCTGAAAGGAAACATGTAAATCGACAACAAGCAACCATGAAAACTAAATTGTGACGCCCTAATTTGCATAATGACATCTCTGGTGATTACAGGCGCTGTGTTGAATATATTGAAAAATTACGCATCCATCAAATGATTTGTCGTCGCAGCTTGTTTACAATCACGATAAATCCCAACCAAACATATCGAGGGAGCTCAGTTAATCTACAACTAAGTTTAAAAATTGGGTACTCTTCTATTTAAACGGACTCTTTTATATAGTGCTAGTTTGGTTAATGCTAATGAAATAAAATAGGATGAATATATAATAGTTTTAGAAACAAATTTGGGCTATATATTTGCACACTAGGGGTGGGGGGGGGAGGGTCAAAGCATACCGTATATTAAATACGTAACCTCACCTAGGTACCGTCCCCCCCCTAAATCCCAAAAAACAACAATTTAAATATAGTTCTTGCCTTTGTTTATATCCTAGAAGGCATTGTAAAACCTGTTTTCATCACGCGTCTCAGTCTATGACTGGTATGCGTTGCCGTATATAAAAGAGTCCGTTTAATAGAAGAGTACCAAAAATATTGTTTGACTAAGGATTAATCTGATCAAGCTCTTACGCATGGGATTAGTCCTACCCCCCCCCCCCCTCCTACCCCAAATAGAATCCACAGTATTTACCTTTCCCTCATATTTGCCTATTTTTGGACTCACTGGCCTTTGTTGAACTGTTTTAATTCATCCCCCCCTCCCTAATACGTAAGTCTATGTGCCTCAATACAGAGCTTGGCAAAGGTCTAGAATAGCGGCTCTTCAGAGGGAGGCATGCTAGAACAAAAAGAGAGATATTTTTAGATTGCTAATTTTATGCTCATTTTTATAGTTTTGTTTGCGTTTTTACAAATCATCCCCAGCCTCCCTCTAATGGTCTCATATTGCCCGGCTACAAGAAAAACTAACCAAAAAATGACGGAATTTCTAATTTTAATATGCTGTGAGGATCAATGAATGATATTTCCTTGTGTGTGTGTTTTTTTTTCATTCTTATCTATCTTTGAATAAGTTTTCATCAACTATTATGTTAGTATTATTTTTTTTTTACATAGCCTAGGGTTATATGAGGGTTATTTCTTCTAGGATAAATATTAGGCCCGTTCTTTTGCACTAAGATCTTACATCAAAGATCTCACATCTTTCTTCAAAGATTTCCGTTCTTTTAACTCATCTTTGTCCCAAGATCTTACAGCTCACTGATGTTAGCAAAAAGTGTGAAAGACGCCATCTTTTTGCCATATAAAACAATGATGAGAGAACTTTGATGATATACTCATCATTGTTCTTAGACCGCTGATCAGAGCAGAATGATGAAAGACGTTTGCAAAAGAACGCTATAAGATCTAAGATCTTAGAGCTAAGATTTCACTTTTGAGCGTTCTTTGTCAAAAATGTAAGATCTTAGCACAAAGATAAGTAAAAGAACGGCCCTATTGTATATTACTCGTCTACCAAGCTCCCATCATCTTTTTGCGGGTATTTTCAAACTGCAGCAGGCACGGACCCAGGAATCTTTTTGGGACTAAATAATAAAAAAATCCGGGGGGGGGGGGGGAAAAAATAAAAAAAAAATTTTATTTATAACTTTTATTTTGTTAAATTTTGTATTCAACTTTATATCTATAATTATGTATGTATTTTGTATTACATTTTATATATTTATATTTATAACCTTTTATTATACTTTATTTTATTTAAAAGAAGTGCCGGGAGATTCAAGAAAATTTAGGTTCCGTGGAGGAGGTCAAAAATGGCTCTTTGAGAGAAGAGACAAAGTAAATTCCTATACCTCAGAATCTCGAATTTTCAAACGACAAACTACCTTTAAAATTGATTAAAAATCAGTTAAATCGTATATTAATACATGGAATATATGCTGCCAACCGCATGCTGGGTATCTTTTGCTAGCTTCATCAAATACAAAGCAGCGCATTTTTATGTGTGTTGACTTATGGCTCGATAATGTATACTAGAATTAAAATGTTGACATACCTGATTATATGATAGTTTCAACGAACTAAGGGCCCCTAAGCCATTTAGCATTCCTCTTCTCAATGCAGTGATGTTATTAACTGACATATCAAGGACTTCTAGCTTTTTCAGTCCATCTAGAAAGTTGGACCCTAAACTTCCGAAAAAAAGGTTCTTTCTCAGATCAAGTTTTTGAAGAGAGCTTAGTCCATCTAGTGTTTCCAAAATTAAAGTAGTTCCATCCAGTCTGTTGCCACGAAGCGAAAGTGTTTTCAGGTTCCTAAGGTAAGAAAAGGCACTGGTTTCAATTCGATATAATTTATTATCACTCACATCCAAAAATTCTAAACGATCAAGCCCAATGAAAGTTTTGCTGGGGATGATTTTAATTTGATTATTTGACAAGTCGAGTCGTTCAAGGTCTGATAAATATCTGCTAAAAGATGGTATCTTGTCAAGTTGATTGTTCGGTAGCCCCAGAGCTGACAGATTGCTGGCCAAGCCCTTAAAACACTCAGGTGATATGACATTTATCTCACCGCTTGATATTACAACACCGTGCAAGCTGACGTTGGTGAACAACTCAGCCGGAAGGTTCTTCAAACCCAAAATTGATATTTCGAGAAGAGATATAACTTTATCATTCGGTAAATTCCTTATGGGTGTGATAATTTGGTTTATTGTCACATTTTCTGATGGTTGTCCAGTACAGCGAAGTGTATGGGGCAGATCGCAATGACATTCGATGCCTGTATTTTCGTCAATTTTGGGACAAGACCAATCAGCATGCACTTTTTCTAGTAGAAGGGAAGCTGTCACAGCGAAGAACCAAATATACCTAGAAAAATATTGAACATAAACACAATAGGCCTAAGCAACTATGCGAGAATAAGAAACATAAAGCATGGTTATCTAGAGGGTAGGAGGGGGGGGGGGGGTGAATGCTCAAAAACACAAAAAGCGTTAGTCATTCTGCGGTTTGAGGCAGTAGTGGATCCAAGATTTTTTTTAGGGGGTGGAGGGGGGTAAAATAGGTTCATCCGATAAAACTTGCGTTAGGAGCAAGTTTAATTAACGCGAACTTGCGTGTATTAAGTAAATGACACTACTTAAGACTATGTTAGGGGGCGCGCGTCCCTCGCATCACCCCCCCCCCCCCCCCCCCCACTGGATTGCTGATTTAAATGTTTGCTGAATATTGCTGAAAGAAAATACCAACAGATGGCTCAAAGATGGCATTTGCCTTTGCCGATCTTGCTGATATCTCTGCATCCCCAATTGATTTTGCACCGAATCCGGACCTAGAACGTTTTTCACCAGGTCAATTCGGTACTTCTACTTAGCTTGCTGATTTAAAACAAGGTCCAATATTAATAATAATACATCATAATAATACAAGGTCAACGTTACAGATACAAACTTGGCATTTGGGTGGGAGAAGTCGAGGGGTTATGGGCCCAAACTGTGCCTCTAATGAAATAACTTTGAATTCCTTTTGTGATTTTGGTCTTAACAAGGTGCACAGCGCCCTTGCTTTTCTGTATTTTTTACGAATGGACCATTGGCACCATTTGAAGTCCTTGTCCATGGAGCTGCTTGGGCTAGGGCCACGTGGAGAGACATAGGCTACTTTCAATCGAATTTTTATCCGATGTCATGGGGCGTTCAAGGATAATCAGAGGCATAAAAGGGCACAAAATCTGCATGGTTGCCCTCTGATCACTTTTAAACCTTAAACGGGTTACTATAACTTTCAATTTTCGATTGAATGAGCCCTCTCACGGGCTTCAGGACTAATTCAGAGGACTTCGTCTCATTCAATTTTCAGTTGTTTTATATTCCAATAAACAGTCGAAATCAATTAAAACTTCTAAGACTGGTATGACCAATATTCATTCATGACATGCATTACTCAAAATAAATGTATAATTATTTGCAAGACCTGGACAGGGAGCCAAATCTGGCCCAGTCCCTGAAAACTATAAACTGCAAAAAAAAAAAAAAAAAATATCGACACTAAATCTTCCAGGGCCTACTTTACAACTCCAAAGCCATATGTATGGCATTCCTGTTGTAGAAAATGATTAAATACAATTCCATAAAATTCAATGTTTTCTCTGTCAAAATGAACGACAAAACAAGACAGGTTCTCGGCGCCACAAGTATTGGCTCCTCTCAGAGTCGAACTACGCATTTTTATTAGCAAAAGAAAAAATTGACGTACTACGTGTAATCAGCAAAGCAAAAGCAAGTTGTAAAAAGTTCTTTTTGGTTATGTAATGATTCTAACACGAAATATTAGACATCCAAACATTTAATTACAAAATAATTTGTTTTTGGCAATATCCTTGGCATTGACGCTTTTTACGAAGTCAAACTCAGCACGCGAGTGTTTGAGAATAGTTTCCAATTTTTGTTTTCGTTTTGTTCTTCCCGAGAAAAACAAAACAAACCAGAAATAATTAGAATAGGGACGTCATTTTGGTTGTAATGTCCAAAGGGACGTGCATGATATTTGTTTACCAAACTGTGATACAAAATTTATTTGGTACTTGTCTAAAATACAGTAAACACGCGATAAGTGAGGTTTCTTAATGCTAATGAAATAAAACAAAATAGGATGGAAATATAATAGTTCAAAAACAAATTTGGGCTAGATATTTACACATTGGAGGAGGGGGGGGGTAAAGAATAGCATGTATTAAATACGAAACCTGACCTATTTTTGTCACGGAGTGAGCAAAACCTTACTAGCCAGCGGAAACCTGTTTTTCATATGGCATCTTTGAAATTTTATATGCGGTTTTTCCCGCGTGTTTACTAGATTCTAGACAAGTACCATTTATTTATTTAAAAGAAACTGAGAATTTTTTTTAACCCCCCACAAAGGCTCTTTGGCCTGTGAGAGTGGGAGACTAAACATGGCATTAAATAATAGCAATAAAAAGTGCTATTTAAGGGGAAAAACTTGGTCCCTTGTTTTCAGCATGCTCTATCGACTGGTGTACATAATAGCACTAAAATGTGCTATTTAAGAGAAAAAACTCAGTCCCTTGTTTTCAGCATGCTCTATCGACTGGTGTAAATAATAAAACTAAAATGTGCTATTTAAGGGGAAAAATTCGTACCCTTATTTGTTATTTTCAGCATGCTGTATCGACTGGTTTAGCCCATTTCAAATCCTTTTTTGATTCTCAGCATGTTCGGAACTTTAAAAAAATACGTTTTTTTTTGTTTTATTTAAGTTTTATTTCCAAAAATACACTGCATTTTGTTTTCTCATTTGTAGAAATTGTCGAAAATGGAGTCTATGATATTAAAATTATTTTTACCATATATCCACAAAATCTCTTTCCTAAAAGCATGCCTTCATTTGACACCAACTATATCAAATTATACCGTTTCATGGATGAAACTAGCCAGGATAGAATAGAGAGCATTCCCCCTTCTCTCCTCCCCCTTGACGACCACAAGCATACGAAAAGTGTAAAATCTTGCAAATTTGGAAAAATTCCTCTTTTCTGGCAGCTCTTCTTCGAAAAATTTATTTTCCAGGACAACCTCTACCTTCCTCCTTTGGACAATTCCAGAAGAATTGGCTGGAGGAAGTAAAACATTTTTTTATCTAGGTCATTGCCGGTAATCTCCCGCGCTTTATGAAGCAAATATGCGTCTGGAACTATGTTAAATGCAAAAATTCTTAGTGTTTTTACAACTCCCTGAAAACATCAGATTTTTTCACGGCTCTATTAATTCATCAGATTGTATCAAAATTCGCCACCTTCTTGAGAAAATTGAAAACTTACTACTTTAAAATCAATTATTCATTCAACAGGACACATTTAAAAACGGATACAATTTTCCTTGGAATTATATAAAATACATAATTCCACCTATTTCGGTAATATCAGTAGAGATCTAAGTTATACTTTGCTGGGACTATGTTCCATCCTGTGCTATTTGGGATTACATAATATGTGATGAAGGACAGGTTTCTGACATAATTTATGTAGGCCAGATTTCTACTTCATAATATATATATATATATATATATATGGCCTACATGCCTTTTAGGGTAAGTTCATAACAAGAAACTTTTTTTTTTTTTTTTTTTTTTTTTTTTTTTTTGTCTAGATAACATTTGCGAATTGAAGATGGAGAAAAAAAGGGTTAAAGTGATTAGCAGTTAAGATAACCCTGAAGAGCATATTAATTCATACCTTATTTATTATAAATTTGAAACAATATCAATTTTTTGGAAACGGTTAACGATGATAAAATGGTCTTATGAGTTGACCTAGCTTTACTTCCTAGATGTGTACTGTATAATACACAACTGGTGTTTGGGGCAGTGTTGTCAATTTAAAATATAGTTTAACGTTATACTAAAAAGTTTCCAGTCGCGATTGACTTGTAAAAATATGCCATGCGATGAAACCAAATTAGCATGTCTCTTTGGGATAATGAGATGCGAGTCCCTTCTGGGTGTGAGAAATTTATGTATAAAACACCGGCAGTTTCTTGTTTGCATGTGATTTCTAAGATTCTAATTTAAGGAAAATCGTTATTTGTCATTCGCGAAGATAAATATTCTGTGACCTTAATAATAATAATAGTTTATTAAATATAAACCAGTGCGTCTTGGGATATGTGTTAATATATTCAGTTTCTTTAGTATAAAGTCGAGCTTCAAATTGGAATTTTATACAGTTTGAATACTTCATCCATTCTATCGATATAACTTCAAGGATGTATGGTGTTTTCGATTGCGAATTCATTGGCTTGAAGAAATCATCGTGTGGAGTGATTTTTGAATGTGCGTTTCTATTGCTGACTACAGATCATCGAGAAGTCTCTTGTTACCACTTGCATATTAATTACAATATGTATGATTACAATGAAGACAGATGGCGCAATACATTATACGTTATAAACAAAATAGGTTTATATGATAGAATAATACCTCCATACTATAACAAAGGGAAGGATCTATCCTTTGTACAAGAGGAAGTTAGAGAGATATGCTGTTTTTTTGGCGTAAGAGCACTGTACGCAAAAGGGAATGTGCCCACTGATAAACTTTTAATCGACAAATGCAAATCAGATATACCAATATTCAACTTGGAAGATTTTAATTGTGAGATATTTCCGAGTAGAATACACAACCCAGAGGACGAGGTTCGATTTTTTAGCAGATGGGTCCCGATAACTATTCCTGCTCGGAATATGTGTGTACGATAGATATTTGCTAGATGAAGGTGGTTGGTCGTAACTCCAATTAAAAAAAAAAAACAACTCTTTAAGGGAAATGGGAACTTCTTGGGAGGGTGTAAAGAGGGAGGGTTTGAATAGATTTGGATGGAGGAGTTCTTATGTTTGATCCGGGTGCTGTAATTTTTTCAATATACATATCAACCGAATTGTATTTTAATGCTGATTTTGCATATCTTTAAATTATTTTATTTAACTTAATCCATCAAAAGTTATGAGAAAATTAAGAATTATTGAAGTAGAAATTCTGACTTCGCATAATTTGTTTCCACAACACGTTTCTATCTGGCTTCGGAGACATAATTACTTATAGGTTAATGGAATATATATAGGGGTTAGAAACGTAATTTCAACCTCTAAGAATATTTCAACCAAGAAGAATATTTCATTCGAAATAATTGAAAGTTCCATCAACTATGTATGTGGGGAAACTACAAAAAGAATTATGAAAAGTAGGCATCATAATGAAATATACCAAAATATGATGAAAACATAATACTTTAGTAACAAAATTATGGAACTACAAAAAGAATTATAGAAAGCAGGCCGTCCAGAACGCATTATATTAAATAACTAACTTAAACAACTCTATACATTAGATAAGGAAGGATCCTCCCCCGTAACCCCCTCCTCCGACACCCCCCTTCCCCATCATAAAAAAACCCCTCCTGAAACGTCTTTATACTTCCCATTAACAAATACTATATATAAACAATGGGCAAAGTTCATAACTTCCAGCCCTTCCCCCAGGAACTGTGGGGGGTTAAGTCATCCTGAAAGACATATTTATTAGATTTTCGACTATGCTGAACAAAATGGTTATCTCAAAATTTTGTTGTGTGTTTGTGTGTGTGTGTGTGTGTGTGTGTGTTTGTGTGTGTGTATGCGTGTGTGTGTTTACTTGGTGTCCATTAAAACGAAATTTTTGTGTTAAATAAGTAGTTTTTGTATCTCTTAAAAGCTCATTAGTTTATAAGATGGATCGTGAAAATCCAAGGTGTTGTGTACCAAGAATGGACCGGAGGTAGCTTTCCTACATACACGAATGGATATCGCTAGAATATTTTAAGACGGGCTTTGTTATTTAAAAAATTGGACGCTAGAATCAGAATTCGTTGATTGACATTTGCAAAAAAGGGGTAATGGATTTGTGAATTGGAGTGCAGGTTCGACATCACCAGGAACGTGCGAGGGAAATTTTTTGTTGGTGGGGGGGGGAGGCTTAAAAAGGCAAAAATGGGTGAACTACATTAGTTTATAAGACGGATCGTGAAAATCCCGAGGTTTTGTGTACCAAGATTGGACCGGAGTTAGCCTCCCCTACATACACGAATGGATATTGCTACCTTAGGTTAGCTTAGGTTAGCTTATGTGCGCGCGCGTAAGCTAACCTAACCTAACCTATGATTTTGGTATTTCCGTGCAAGAATGTGGAATTTATATTTGATGTTTCAATTGTGTATTGTCATCTATATCTATTGTCCCCTCCTCAACACCTAGCTCTTTACGTTAAAGTTTGAATTTTACTCCCAATTCCTTAAGAATGACGCCTGAAACACAAGAGTCGTTATAGAATCGACCCAGTGCTCCTCAAATATCGTAATAGGGTTCATTCGAAACATTGCATTTTTTGCCAAAAGAAGGATTATGCCTGATTAGAGCTTTTTTATTAATCATCTATGTCGTCTTTGTATTTCTCTCTCACTATCTATGCTTAACACACACAAAAACTTACACACACAAAAAAAAACTTACACACACACACACACACACACACACATAAACTTACACACACACACACACACACACACAATCTTACACACACACACACAAACTTACACACACACAAAAACCTACACACACATAAAAACTTACACACACATACACAAAAACTTACACACACACACACAAAAACTTACACACACATAAAAACTTACGCACACACAAAAACTTACACACACACACAAAAATTTACACAAACACAAAAACTTACACACACACACAAAAACTCACACACACAAAAAAAACTTACACACAAAAAAAAACTTACACACACACAAAAACTTACACACGCACACAAAAACTTACACACACACAAAAAGCTTACACACGCACAAAAACTTACACACACACAAAAACTTACACACACACACAAAAAAACTTACACACACATATAAAAACTTACACACACACAAAAAACTTACACACACACAAAAACTTACACACAAAAAAAAACTTACATACACAAAAAAAACTTACACACACACAAAAACTTACACACGCACACAAAAACTTACACACACACAAAAAAACTTACACACACACAAAAACTTACACACACAAAAAAACAGACACACACACTCAAAAATTTACACACACAAAAAAACTTACACACACATATAAAAACTTACACACACACAAAATAAAACTATTTCTATAAAATTTGAGCTAATAAGGGTTTTTGGCCGTAAACTCTAGTTTTCTGTAAGAAAATTATGGAAAATACAATTCTCTGGTTCAAATCTGACACATTAGTCTATTTTTGGCTCGAAAAACAGTCTGCTTGAAAAACGAACGTTCGATATGCTAGCTTACTCTAAAAATAATGAACACATAACAGTGTAATGCATAATATATTTTTAATGAAATAATGTCATGTAGAATATTAATACAAAAAATATATATTATTATACATTATTAATATCAATGAACAACTTTGGACATTTTGAATCTGTTCCATAAAATGGTTCACTATGTTCTCTCTTGATACTATAGCTATTGTCTTCTCTTAGTTCGTAATCAGTAGAATAATCATTATTCCATTTTGAATCATACACAATTTTTACTGGTGTGTCATCGACAGGCTCAATATGTTTTTCGTCTTTGGTATTATTTGATTCATTGACTGTTTGATCAATGCCAGTAACGTTTGCTGGTGCTTTGTTTTTCATCGTTTCATCTTTATAATCCGTAGTGATATTTTCTGACAATGCCATTTTTATTTTTCTGACAAGTTCACTGTCTATTAACACATTATTTTTACACAGGTAACAGTTTCGGCACGTAAACAAGATATGGTTTACGATATTAGTAGCAGAGTAGGCCTTTCTTTTATTAGCCTTCCGTTGAATGCTAATACCCGAAAGCTGATGATTGTATGTATCCGTAGGTAACGTGTTACCTGCAGCAGTAGCAAGGAGTTGTCCTCTATCATCAACAATTATTTTTATGTTAGTATTCTCTTTGAGTGTAATCATCCCTGGAAATGATAATTTCGCATATCCAGCATTTGTATAATAGAAATTCTTGGGTGCTCCAAAGAAATCTAAACTCTCACTGTCATGACAACACACGCATACGTTTCCGATAGTGCTACCACTTGTACTTGTTTCATAGTTTAAATACTTCTCCTTGTCGGCATTCAATGCTACAATAACCTTGTTATGTGAACATACTCTATTAAAATGTTTCATCTTCACTTTTTTTTAAAGATATGACTTATGTGTTTATCATTCCACTGCGTAAAAAATACTGATTTAATACATGCAATAGACTAGGTGGTGTCAATAACCGGTCGTAGAATACCAGTGGGAAAGCCACATCATGTCTCTGACCAATCATAGAGCACAATTGTTAGAACCGTAAGCATATTTTGAAATTTTAAGATATGTGCAAAAAGAAAAAAAATAAATAAAGTTGAAAAACTTCGAAGTTTAGAAAAAAAAGTTTGTTTTTATGAAAAAAAATTGAATTGTGAAAATTGAAAAATTGAACTTCTCCTTGTTTGATCAATGCCAGTAACGTTTGCTGGTGCTTTGTTTTTCATTGTTTCATCTTTATAATCTGTAGTGATATTTTCTGACAATGCCATTTTTATTTTTCTGACAAGTTCACTGTCTATTAACACATTATTTTTACACAGGTAACAGTTTCGGCACGTAAACAAGATATGGTTTACGATAATAGTAGCAGAGTAGGCCTTTCTTTTATTAGCCTTCCGTTGAATGCTAATACCCGAAAGCTGATGATTGTATGTATCCGTAGGTAACGTGTTACCTGCAGCAGTAGCAAGGAGTTGTCCTCTATCATCAACAATTATTTTTATGTTAGTATTCTCTTTGAGTGTAATCATCCCTGGAAATGATAATTTCGCATATCCAGCATTTGTATAATAGAAATTCTTGGGTGCTCCAAAGAAATCTAAACTCTCACTGTCATGACAACACACGCATACGTTTCCGATAGTGCTACCACTTGTGCTTGTTTCATAGTTTAAATACTTCTCCTTGTCGGTATTCAATGCTACAATAACCTTGTTATGTGAACATACTCTATTAAAATGTTTCATCTTCACTTTTTTTTAAAGATATGACTTATGTGTTTATCATTCCACTGCGTAAAAAATACTGATTTAATACATGCAATAGACTAGGTGGTGTCAATAACCGGTCGTAGAATACCAGTGGGAAAGCCACATCATGTCTCTGACCAATCATAGAGCACAATTGTTAGAACCGTAAGCATATTTTGAAATTTTAAGATATGTGCAAAAAGAGAAAAAATAAATAAAGTTGAAAAACTTCGAAGTTTAGAAAAAAAAGTTTGTTTTTATGAAAAAAAATTGAATTATTAGTTCAGATTTTACGGATATAGTTTTATTTTTCAATCCAAAAAATAGACTTAAGTTTCACACCTGTACCAGAGAATTGTATTTTCCATAATTTTCTTACAAAAATAAAAAAAAACTAGAGTTTACGGTCAAAACCCTTATTAGCTCAGATTTTACGGAAATAGTTTATTTTTATAGCTTTCAGACAACACACGCCTATGAGAGACTAATACCCATCCCCCCAAACACTTTTCAGCCATTGCATGTTAAAAATGCGGGGGGCTGGGCACGGTTGAAGTTGTTTTCACGTAAAAAAAATACCCTCCCCCTCTTCCATGGAAAATTCACCCCTCAAGACAATCCCATTTCTGTCGACTTTTGGAGGGTGTTTCTTTATTTTTCGATAATCAGGCAATTTTCTCAAGCTCATAGCTTTTGACTGGCAACACTAAAGTTAATGAATCCTAAATCTTTGGAAACAGCCTCTATTTCTGCCCGTTTAAGTTTTGATGTTGCTCCTTACTTTCAGTTGAAGAAACTTTTTAATAATTTAATTTCTGATCGCGGGGTGGGGGGGGCTGGGCACGGTTGAAATTGTTTTCACGTAAAAATACCCTCCCCCTCTTCCATGGAAAATTCCCCCCTCAAGACAATCCCATTCCTGTCGACTTTTGGAGGGTGTTTCTCCATTTTTCGATAATCAGGCAATTTTCTCAAGCTCATAGCTTTTGACTGGCAACGTTAAAGTTAATGAATCCTGAATCTTTGGAAACAGCCTCTATTTCTGCCTGTTTAAGTTTTGATGTTGCTCCTTACTTTCAGTTGAAGAAACTTTTTTATAATTTAATTTCTGATCGCGGGGGGGCTGGGCACGGTTGAAGTTGTTTCCGGTCCATTCTTGGTACACAAAACCTTGGGATTTTCACGATCCGTCTTATAAACTAATGTAGTTCACCCATTTTTACCTTTTTAAACCCCCCACCAACAAAAATTTCCCTCGCACGTGCCTGGTGATGCCAAACCTACACTCCAATTCACAAATTCATTACCCCTTTTTTTGCAAATGCCAATCAAAAAAATCTGATTGTAGCATCCAATTTTTTAAATAACAAAGCCCGTCTTAAAATATTCTAGCGATATCCATTCGTGTATGTAGGGGAGGCTACCTCCAGTCAATTCTTGGTACACAAAACCTTGGGATTTTCACGATCCGTCTTATAAACTAATGTAGTTCACCCATTTTTGCCTTTTTAAGCCTCCCTCCCCCCCCCCTTCCCCACCAACCGTGCCTGGTGATGTCAAACCTACACTCCAATTCACAAACCCATTACCCCTTTTTTGCAAATGTCAATCAAAGAATTCTGATTGTAGCGTCCAATTTTTTAAATAACAAAGCCCGTCTTAAAATATTCTAGCGATATCCATTCGTGTATGTAGGGGAGGCTACCTCCGGTCCATTCTTGGTACACAAAAACCTTGGGATTTTCACGATCCGTCTTATAAACTAATGTAGTTCACCCATTTTTGCCGTTTTAAGCCTCCCCCCCCCACCAACAAAAAATTTCCCTCGCACGTGCCTGGTGATGTCAAACCTACACTCCAATTCACAAATCCATTACCCCTTTTTTGCAAATGTCAATCAACGAATTCCGATTGTAGCGTCCAATTTTTTAAATAACAAAGCCCGTCTTAAAATATTCTAGCGATATCCATTCGTGTATGTAGGGGAGGCTACCTCCGGTCCATTCTTGGTACACAAAACCTTGGGATTTTCACGATCCGTCTTATAAACTAATGAGCTTTTAAAAGATACAAGAACTACTTATTTAACACAAAAATTTCGTTTTAATGGGCACCAAGTAAACACACACACACACACACACACACCACACACACACACACACACACACACACACACACACACACACACACACACCACACACACACACACACACCACACACACACACACACACACA
>CM051269.1:36270495-36420495 GCA_027921565.1 Artemia sinica | reverse complement strand
AATTTTTTTCTTATCCTGGATAAAAAAAAACATTTCAGCTTTTGGTATGGATTTGTTCATGCTTCTGCTGAAGCTAGCTTCGAATATTGAACTTAAAAGATTCATATGACCATGGTTACGAAGTATTTATAGATATGTTGGTCTTTATAAAGACCGTTGGGTAGTCGTGGGTGTGATGGCTATTATAAAAATTCATCATTGTTCGTCATCCAGTTAGTGTGATTCCAATCTATATCACGGATTTTGTTGTTCTTCTTCTTCCTGGGATATCGTACACGCATATTCCGAGAATGAATAGTTATCGGGACCCATCTGCTAAAAAATCGAACCTCGTCCTCTGGGTTGTGTATTCTACTCAGAAATATCTCACAATTAAAATCTTCCAAGTTGAATATTGGTATATCTGATTTGCATTTGTCGATTAAAAGTTTATCAGTGGGCACATTCCCTTTTGCGTACAGTGCTGTTACGCCAAAAAAAACAGCATATCTCTCTAACTTCCTCTTGTACAAAGGATAGTTCCTTCCCTTTGTTATAGTATGGAGGTATTATTCTATCATATAAACCTGTTTTGTTTATAACGTATAATGTATTGCGCCATCTGTCTTCATTGTAGTCATACATATTGTAATTAATATGCCAGTGGTAACAAGAGACTTCTCGACGATCTGTAGTCAGCAGTAGAAACGCACATTCGAAAATAATTCCACACGATGATTTCTTCAAGCCAATGAATTCGCAATCGAAAACACCATACATCCTTGAAGTTATATCGATAGAATGGATGAAGTACTCAAACTGTATAAAATTCCAATTTGAAGCTCGACTTTATACTAAAGAAACTGAATATATTAACACATATCCCAAGACGCACTGGTTTATATTTAATAAACTATTATTATTATTAAGGTCACAGAATATTTATCTTCGCGAATGACAAATAACGATTTCCCTTAAATTAGAATGTTAGAAATCACATGCAAACAAGAAACTGCCGGTGTTTTATACATAAATTTCTCACACCCAGAAGGGACTCGCATCTCATTATCCCCAAGAGACATGCTAATTTGGTTTCATCGCATGGCATATTTTTACAAGTCAAACGCGACTGGAAACTTTTTAGTATAACGTTAAACTATATTTTAAATTGACAACACTGCCCCAAACACCAGTTGTGTATTATACAGTACACATCTAGGAAGTAAAGCTAGGTCAACTCATAAGACCATTTTATCATCGTTAACCGTTTCCAAAAAATTGATATTGTTTCAAATTTATAATAAATAAGGTATGAATTAATATGCTCTTCAGGGTTATCTTAACTGCTAATCACTTTAACCCTTTTTTTCTCCATCTTCAATTCGCAAATGTTATCTAGAAAAAAAAAAAAAAGTTTCTTGTTATGAACTTACCCTAAAAGGCATGTAGGACATATATATATATATATATATATATATATATATATATATATATATATATATATATATATATATATATTATATATATATATATATATATATATATATATATATATATATATATATATATATATATATATATATATATATATATATATATATATTATGAAGTAGAAATCTGGCCTACATAAATTATGTCAGAAACCTATCCTTCATCACATATTATGTAATCCCAAATAGCACAGGATGGAACATAGTCCCTGCAAAGTATAACTTAGATCTCTACTAATATCCAGATTGAGTCTATACAGTTACCATGGTCTTGGCTGCAGCGGCTGGTCGTGACGAAAATGCGTTCAAGAAAAGTTCGACTCGTAAGTTTAAGTGCACTAGTTTAAAAAAAAGTTAAACACAAATCTCAAATTCATAAAAAAATAATTTCAACATCTATTAATGTATTGATGTTATTAAAACCATCACTGCGAGCGATGTGCCTGTTGTTCACTACGTAACTTCTCAAATCTTGGAATAAAATTGGATATGGCAACCTTCATTTGTTCTTCAACATTAATTTTTGAGCGATTCTTACTTTTTATTACTGCGACAGCCCAAAAGCCTGTTTCGCAGAAATATGACGTTGCAAATGGAACTAATATAACAAAATGGCGCAAAAAGGGAAAACAGTTGCCTTCTTTAGTTTTTTTACTTTGCACAGCTCTAATTTTTCTCTGAAAGCTGAAACTTTTTTTGAAAAATTTTGAGAATTAGGATTCCATCAAATTTGACGCATTGTTTTATTGAACATTTTGCGTCGCCGTTAAAGCGACCCCAGGGAGCCGCGGCTCGCAGTTTAAGAACCACTAACACAGTGGCACAACAAGAGGCACAAGGCACAACATGCTCTGGTGAGCAAAGTGGCTTATCTTGGAAATGTTTCAGATGGACCCCTTGGTTTCAGGCACGACATATTTATCTTTTTGAATAGCATTTCAAATTCCAATTTCGATTTTCTACAAAGGCATGGCCATTTTCTTGTTCACCAGCTGAGAACATATAAGGAACTTCATATGTTCACAATAGACCTGTTTTTTACTTGAATTATGTATATGAGATACCATCCATCACTTTGACTATTTTAATGTTTTTAAATACAAGCTCTGAATATTAGATGTCTTTCTTTTCACTGATTTCGATTAGGTTAAAAAGTTAATTTTCTAGTGTGCTGAATGTCCATTTTCTCCCTTTTGGAGTCACCTCAATTGGAGAAACTTGAAAGAAGTTAAACTTAAACCAGCAAATGAGTGCATGAACAATATCATCCAAATCGGTCCGAGGGACAGCTTCAAGGTAATTGTCAACAATGCTTTCTTCTTATTTCCACGGTCCTTAAAGTCCACTAAATTCCACGGTCCTTAAGGTCCTTAAAGTCTAAGCAAAGTCCTTTTTCCCCTTTGCTTTCTACTATATTGACCATCTAAACTTCGGGCGAACAACGTCATGCTTCGGGTAATTGCATTTGCAAGAAATAATTTACATGGACCTTCAAAGAGCGCGATTAATATTCAGGTGACTGCATAGGTATTTGTTTCGGAAAGGTCCCACAATGGTCCTTGAAGGGGAGAGACTCGTATAAAAAATCAAAGTCGGATAAGTCATTAACAAAATATAGGACCCAATTGGAAAAGTTGTAAAAACCTCTCGAGATTTCAGGCCGACTAGTCCGTGGCCACTCACTACCAATCATACATGAGCTTCTATAGACAGGCGTAGGCATAAAATGATTTTATCCAGCTCTTTTTGTATTTTTTAAAGACATACAAAAGAACACGTATCTCGAAAGAACATACTAGAATAATTTGGCAATTCTAATTTTATTATTGTAATCAAGAATTTTATAGATTACACATTTTGTGTAGTTCATTAGACAAGGGAGACTGAGTCTACTTCACAGAATTGCTACCTAATTAATCTAAAAGTATACACATTCCCGATAAAGGTGGTTCTCTAATTTAGATTTCTGCTATCTTTATGTATTTTTCTGCCTAAACCTCAGTTCAGACGCATGGGACTTTGACAAGATCCTTTAAGGGCTTTGTCACTATTTTCAACTTGAAAATTTGTCAAGAAATCCGGTAAGTTTGTTACAAAGGCTCTAAAAGCCTTTAAGGATTTCCTACCAAACTTGCAAGGTATCTTGAAAATATTTCAAGCTAAAAATGACAGTAAAATCCATATCGGGTTTTGTCAAAATCCTATGAGTCAAAACTTAGCTCTGAACTTATACGTTCAAACAAAAATAAAATATAAATTTTAAGTAAAAAATATCAGTTTGACAGATCTAATAGCTAGGTGTCTGTTCATTAAACAACGGATATTAATAGTTTGTACATTTTCACCAGCTGAGTCAGGAAATCCGGATTGAGTGGTATTCCCTCTGTTAGTAATAAACTTGCAAAAGGAAGCAAAAATTGTATATTATTGCTCTTCACGGCTGACCACTTCCCATAAAACCGCAAGAGAACGGATGGTTAATATGTAAAGATTCTGCGGAAACGTGTGGATATGCATGAAATACCACTATCTTTTTAACGATGTACAGAAAGTAACGAAAAAAAGGTCTACGTACATAAGGGCGTATACTAAGATTCGCTAATGTATTTGCAAATACATGACGAATCAATTTGTGGAACACTCATGCATTTTGGATTAAAAAATGACGCTTCTAGATAAACTGAGCATCATCAGCAAGTAAAATTGATGACTCGACCTTTGGGCACAAAAAACAAAACAAATAAAGATGACATACGTGTCCAAGCCTTAAAAAAGAATTACCAAAAAGAAAGCCGTGTACAAGGGGAGTATTTTGTAATTCAGCATTACTTGTCATTGTACTGTCATTAAAGAAAGCTTCAACATCTTGGCTACAAGCTTTAAAACCATCAACAAGTGTCTAAGGAAATTTCGAGGAAGATTTACAAATGAGCAGGCACACAATTGCAAAACTCTTTGTACACTTATAATTTCAGAAGTGAAATGATATTTTGGGTTGTTCAAAAATAGATGTTCCATTTTAAAATTTATGACATTCGGAAAACACTGTTCACGGAATACACCATGCGCAGGCAAAACAGTGTATTTCACTTCAAGTTTTGCAATATTAACATAAAACAAATCACAGTACTGCGTTATCATTCATTCCCCGTCTTACCAACTGGAAAACGTGATCTTTATATAGATTGCTTAAGTAATTAAAATGCGATACATCTTTATCCATATTTTTCCCCTTTTGTGATTTCGTATTTGTCTGAATATTAATTCAAGATTACGCCTTTTGCTTCCAAATGTAAAACATTGAAAGTCAAATACCAGGCTGCCTCGTTTAACTCTGAAGCTCAGGCCTTTGATTGCTGCAAATGTATCCCTCGCAGATTCGTCCCTTCCCGCGTATGAATCTCAGAAAGTCGAGCCAAGCCAGTGAAACAAAAAAGTCAGGAAATTGTCAAAATTATAACGTCACTATATGATGAGTTTGCTGGAGTTTTCTTTTTCCACATTTCAATAGCCTGAATAAAGATCGATCATTGCCGGTTATTGGAAACACACCCAAGAAGTGAAGTTAGGTTAATCCTAATGAAATATAACAAAACATGAGAATAAAATAATATTTTAGAAACAAAATTATGGAAACCTAACTTAAATATATAGCCCAATTTATACAAGTCCATTGCATTCTGTCTAAGTCCAATGCATTGTATCATCTGTCACTGGTTTTGATGCTATGAAACTGTTTTTCTGAGATGTAACCTAAGCGTAATTATTGAATATGTTTCCAATAACCGACAAGTACCTGAAGATCTTATATAGACATTGATAGGGCACATAGACGACAAGTGTCGACGTTTCAGCTGCTGGGTCCTTTTACAGGGACAGATAGAAATCCGGTCGGCCAACATTACGGTTGATTGGTCGTATTGAACTGATTGGTCGTATTGGATTGATAATTCAAGGCAATCTATGAATTGATACGATAAATTATAAACTGAAGGAAAAAGAAAGAAATTGCCACAAATAAGAGTAGGATTACACTGTCCTCTCGATCTTCTTCTATGGAAAAAATGTCATTTGTGCTTTAATGGAACGAGTAATGGCATAAATTCACAGAAATTTATAGGGGAGGGGCATTCTACATCTAGGGGGGAATTTTGTGGGTTTTCATTTTTATAAAAATACCAAACAAAGATATTTTTCAAAATCTCGGGGGTATATACCCTCTACCCCCCCCCCATCCAGGGAACGAGAATTGATGAAACTGGAAAGAGATTAAAAAAAAAAAAAACACGAAAAAATACCAATCAAGTCTTCCGAAAATAAGTTGCGATATGAAAAGCAAGTTTAATGGCTAAATTAGTTTTTACAACTTAAAAATGTACTCGTTATCATCTTAATTTTGGCCTTTCCAAATCCATTCTTTTCAAAATTGCAGGGAAATAAATTAGATAAACAGAACTAACAAATTAAGCAATGGATTTAGTTTTGAAGTAAAGAGCAAATGACACACTTGCCTTTTCGTGAGTGTAAGCAGTGTGGTAACACCTAACCCATTTTGGCAATCCCTAGGGAGGAGAGTGGTATCAGAGCACAGGGTTTAGTAGCATCAATTCCCAAAATAGGGGGAAATGCAATTTTTTTCAAATCCTGGGGGGGGCGATTTCGTTTCTTTTTCAATTTTTTCGATCAAAATGCCAAAAAGAAAAAATACTTTTTAATGAAAATATTAAAAGAGCCATCTTTTCCCAA
Source organism: Artemia sinica (assembly GCA_027921565.1). NCBI lineage: Eukaryota > Metazoa > Arthropoda > Branchiopoda > Anostraca > Artemiidae > Artemia > Artemia sinica. Next base: position 36,414,280 of record CM051269.1, on the reverse strand, counting down.
ATCAAGGGGGGAGCAAAATAATCCATGGGCCAAATGCTCTTCTCCGAAGTTGGTGCTACTGACAGGGCCTTGCCGTTATGTAGACTAAAACCTCTCCACAGTTTTCTGGACAATCTTAGGTAATTTTTATACTTCGGGATCCTAGCCCTTGGGAATACACAGACAATGATAGTCCCAGAGTATCGTGTTACGAATTTCAATCTAGTGCCTTGGTAGGACGAGGGATTGGCGGCTTAAACTTTCTACAATCATCCTTTCAATATGAAGAGGCTGGACAAAAACAATGCGTGGGAGACACAGCGCTCTTTGCTAGGTTAAAACTGCTGCGTTTACTATGACAGAAGATTTGCCTATGAGCCTAATAGCCTATGTTTGGATACAAACTTAGCGTTTTGATGCTAACACGTAAGCAAATTTCAAAACTGTGGCTGTTGATTTTAGTTAAAATATTTCGTCACAGTTAATTTGTGGGTTAGAAGTTCAAAAAGATGCCGTAGTTCTCAAAGAAAGACTTAGGTGTAATTTTAGTTAGTATTTTTGTCGCTGTTGCATATCACGTTAAAGTTCTTTTTCACGGATCTCTTAAAATGTCAGTTTGATGATTGACGACTTGAAATAAGAACACATTTGAATGTGTTTCTTTTAGTAGTGATTTGTGTCAGAATGTCATGGAAGGGCTTAAGAAAACTTCCTAACGGAAGTATATAATTACATATATTTTCCATTGAAAAAGCCAATGATAGAGATGCTTAAAAACTAACGTTCATGGACGCACTCAGAAAGGGGGGGGGGGTCATTTTTCTTCCTGTGTTAACAACAAATGCCACATTTATAACGTTTTGAAAACGGTTTTCTAGAAAAAAAGAACGCTTTTAAAGCCTTTGATTCCCGGAAATTTGTGCAGACACGATTGCAATGTTGCTTCGTGTGCTTTTCAGAAGGAGAAGGAAGACAATAAGAAAAGGTAACTCTCGTGATCCAAATGTAAATACATGAATAAAAGGAGGAAAAAACCTTTGCCGGTGGACTTTGCTCCCGCCCCCTATTAAGATAAAAAATACACAAAAAGTACTGAATTCGTTTGAGATTTTGATAGATGGTATATGTGGCACGTATGATATATGCAGGGCTGTGTCCAGGATGTTTTTCAGGGGGGGGGGTCTACAAAAAAAAAGCTTTAAAAACCGCATCAATTTTTTTATATTTATTTATTTTACGTTTTTACGAGTCGGACAAACATTTCGAGGGGGAAGGGGTTCAAACCCCCAATCCCCCTGGATACAGCCTTGGATATATGGCACTGTTTTAAAAAGGGAGAATTTTCATACCTTGTTCCCAAAGAAAAATGCCTGCGGGAGCTCACGAAAACATCACTCTGCGTTATTTATCCTACCCTCTGTTAAGACCTAAAGGTCCCAAATCATTACAAAACTGCCAAAACTTTAATTTTTGGTTAAAAATGACTTTTCTAGAAAAAAGGTGTGAAAAAGGTGACTTACGTGTTATAGCGACCACAACAAAGAAGTGAAGTTAGGTTAATCCTAATGAGATATACCAAAATATGACAAAAATGTAATACTTTAGTAACAAAATTATGGAAACTACAACAGAGAATTGTGTAAAGCAGGCCACCCAGAATTAAATACCTAACCTATCCAGCTCTATCTATTAAATATTTAATTGAAATATACTTGTATAGTAGTTTATCTCACCGAGACTAAGCTAATTATCTCCGAACGCAGACAGAGAAACAGATCTTACTCAGATGAAGAACTTGAGTGTGGTCGCTATAACACGTAAGTACCGAAAAAATTCTGTTCGGCAAACTTTAGCCTGTCGGAAAAAATGCTCGCCTGCAAACATTGCTTCTTTTCTATTTTACAAAAGAATATAATAGGAAGATATACGTAAACTACGTATAATACGTAGTTTAGTTGATAGAAACCAAGAGCTTATATCGCTACAAATATCATGTTTTAAAAATCACCCGGTACTTGTGTCTTATAGCCACCACACTCAAGATCTTGTATCGCGAATATGAGACAATAAACCGGTTTTAATGGTCTTTATACCAGACAATATTAGCATCGAATCGGTGGGAAGCTACACTGTAGCTATATTTTAATTAAATATTTAACTAGTATTTTGGTTAGGTTAGATTACGTATTTAATATAATACGGTCTGGGCGGCCCCCTTCCATGATTCTTTGTTGTAGTTTTCATAGTTGTGTTGATAAACTGTTACATTTTCATCATATTTTGTTTTAATTCATTAGCATTAACCAAACTTCACTCCTTGACAGAACTTGAGTGTGGTGGCTATAAGGCACAAGTATCAATCTCTCTATTGACTCTTCCTCTTCAGTGAAGAATTTTGAATGTCGGATAATAGATAGAATGCAGTCAGTAGATTATAGTTTGTATGTTCCAGCAACTCCTATTTCATTTTCGAATGTATATGTCATGATCCAGTCACGTACATAAGCTATGCCTTTGGGGCACTGCCCGCTCCCCCGAAAACTCCCAAACTGCAAAATGTGATTTATCAATTTCTGTGTTATTTTATATTACCCCCCCCCCCTCCCCGGCATACACGTGAAAAAAAACACGCTAACAAATTCCTATGTAAAACCTGTCATGGTCAGACAATAGACTATATATTAAAAAACATTAAAAATATGGTAAATGACTAGACAATTTTATTAGTAGGCTACATGGTAAATTAGCTGAAGTAGACGATTGCTCTCTTTATTAACACCAAAACAACTATGCACTCAAATCAGGTCATATACCCTTACATGGCAAACCAACATATTATAGGAAATACTACGAAAATCTGGTCAAGATCCATAGAATAACCAAGGGCACATCATCCTTCGTAAGTGGAACTGTCGAACAAAACAAAGTTAAATAACATATCACTCTATTCAAAAGAATATTTCATTAAGTTACCCAAATTAGATATAAATAAGAATGTCATAATATGGCAGTTCAAGGCCAAACGATTGATCGCATACTGTCAAGGGCAACAAAGTGGAAAAGAACAAGAAAACCACCTCATTCCTTCACTTAGACCGATGGCATCATTGGTGGCTGCCCCCGAGCGCAGCCTCTGAGGGGGCGCCAAACTTACTTCAACTTTTTTTACTATCTTGTTTTCTTTTGTGCTAGTGAGAGCCACTGGATGGTATTAAACTTGCACCCCTTTTTTCACTACAAAACCTATCTGTGAACAATTAGTTATTCACTCGCATAATTTATGGCCCTTGCCCCATAGGCTTGGGGGTTACGTCAATGGAATATTTGTTGAACTTTCTGTTGATTTTAATAAGTTGTGTAAAAATTTTGATTTGACTTCTTGGGGGGCTAGGAAGGCTGTGTAGCAAAAAAGAGAACAGGAAAAGGTTTGTTTGCTCTTTGAAAAGTTTTTACAATTAGAAAGGAGACTAGAACTTTCTATTTTCAGTGAGATGGGCCACCCTCCTCAGTTTCTACGACTAGACTATCACTTCAATGCGAAATGGCCAGACACAGGGGTGGATCTGCGGGGCGGAAGCAAAATCTTGGGGGAGCCCCAACGTGACAAGGGCGCCAATGAGCGAAATCTCGAGGGGGCAATGTGACAAAGGTGTCAATAATTGACCAAGTTGACAAATCTATTCTAAAAAAAAGTAAAAGAAGAATAAAAAGAGGATCAGAGAGCGCCAGAAAAAAACTTGGGGGGTGGGGTCCCCCACCCACTGGATCCGCCAGTGGCCAGACAACATTCAGATAAATAGCCTAAATAATAAAAGGAAGCCACATGAGATATAGATGTATGAGCAGTCCACCCCGTAGGGAGACATGTTAAAAAAATAATTCTTACGTCATAACAAGCAAAATAATTCTAGTTAATATATTTTGCAGCGGGAGAACCTATATGTTCACTTCTTTCCTTGTTTTCCATTTTTTCTAAGAAATTTATGAATTTCCTAGAACCTATATATTAACTGAGGGTAAATTTTTCGCAGTTCATGTTTTTGACTTAAGAATAAAGCAAACATACCACTCTATGCATTATTTTATGCTCTTTCCAAATATAATAATAATTTTTGTCAAAAATGAATTTTACCCCCATCCCTATATATTCAGGGTATATATTTGCACATTAGGGGAGGTGGGGATAAATTTTATTTCTGATGTAAATGAGAGGTAAGTTTAAACTTTACCCCCTCCCCCCACCCCCTAATGTGTAAATATACACCCTGAATTGGCATATATAGGGGCGGGGTTAAAATTCATTTCCGACAAAAATGATTATTATATTTGGAAAGAGCATAAAAAAAGGCATCGAGTGGCATGTTTACTTTATTCGTAAGTCAATAATATGAACTGCGAAAAATTTACCATATAACCTTCATTTGCATCACATATGAACTTTAACCCCACCCCTAAATATATCCGAATCAGGGTATATATTTGCACATCATGGGGACGGGGGTAAAGTTCATTTGTTTTTATTTTCAACTAGGCCTAAGTCGTCGGAATTTTTCATACATTAGCCTCTACAGTGAATTCAATTCGCCTCTATGCGCCTATGAAGAGCGAAAGTTAAAAACCGTTGCTAAACCAATCAATTCATTCTTACTTCATTTTCACTGACTAGTACTATCTTGACCATAATTCCATTTTAAGTTGATATTAATATCTCAGTCAAACTGTGCAACTTTATCCAATACAACTTGTTTCTTGTTTGGTTCGTTAGCAGTAACTAAATTTAATGGTAGAGGATACCTGGTTCCAGTTCCAGCAAGAGACGAGGATGTACGGAAACAAAAAGGCGGATGCTATTGGTGAATTTCTCAGCACGCGACTTAACAGCAGGACTTGTTTGAAGACGCACATTTTACAAACGTCATATGAGCAATTTTTTCTTCTTTGGCTGGAAAAAAAAAAAACAAGCAAAACAGAATACGAATATCAATTGGTTTTGAAATATGCAGGTTCACAGGCGGGACGGGGGCTAAGCCGGCCATGTGTAATGACTGATTTGAATTGCTAAACCTAACGTTGTTTTATTCTTTTTACAGTGAATGTTCGAGTTCTCTTTCATCTTTCTAATTTGCGAGAAACCGTGGTCGTAACTAAATCAACAAGGATTGTGATGAAATAGTCGAGTATCCCAACCTATTAGTTAACTACCGGCTGGATTGCTTCTAGAAGAAGGGACTAATGAAGCTGACTATGCTATAGTCTTATACATGGGCGCCCATAAGCTGAATTCCAGGGGGGGGGCGGCAAACCTTGTCTAATTGGCACTTTTAATGCCATATAATAGAAATCTCAGAACAAAAATATAATAAATAAGGCAGCATCATTCAGCCAGGAGGGGGCTGACGCCCCCTCCGGCCACCCCTTATGGGCGCCCATGAATAGAAATCTTTACTGGATAAAGTCAGTTTTATCCAGTAAGTCTAAACTTTGTTACGCAATTCAACCCTGTTTTAGGGGTTTCAACTAAGCTATGACCATAGAAAAGTGGTTTCAATTTACGAAGATATAGAGGGGAGCAATATGTAATTTTCAATGTCAAAGCGGTAGGGACATTGACCGTTTTTTTCTATTTCTCAATGAAAACACCAAAAAAAGGCGTCAAAGGCCCCTGTCAAAAGTATTTTTCAAAGTCTGAGGCGCAGGGAAAGGAAATATTGAGGGGGAGTGCTCATCCCCCTCCTATTGGCGTATCTGCTATGGGAAAAATGAAGCCATTATGCTTCGATGCTTTTGGTCTTATTCTCAAGGGAAGGATGAAGGGATGAAGCTTATTCTCAAATCCAAATAGCTTTTTCTCTAAAGCTCTAGACAAGGAACAGGATTAGCATTCATATGTCAATATAAAGATTACGTTACTATTGAAAAGGCACAGTTTCAACTTCAGAGAGTACTTGTTAGATCTCCAAACTCTATTTAATTGAGAGAATTCTTCACCTGTATATGCCATTCGAAGGATGATCTCTGTCGCAACTGCCGTTTTGAGTTAGTATATTACCTAGATTCTTGAATTCCCTGACTTCTTCGATTTCTGTTTCCCCAAGTTTTAGATCTACAGCTAGTGAAGCCATAACGCCGTTTGAGATATCCTTGGTCTTCCTCACATTTATCTGCTGGCATGTTAGGGAGGCCTTTGAAGCTAGCTCCTCAATCTTCCGTTGCATATCTTCTGTGAAATTTGTGGCAAGAGCTACGTCATTAGCACAGTCGCAGTCATAAAGTTGTCTCAGGGAGTTTAACTCTACCCCACCACAGAAGTTGTAAGATCTCAAAACAAACTCTATGATTCTGGCCAATAAGGTTGGAGATAGGAGACATTCTTGCCACACATCACATTCAACAGTAAACAATTCCGTATGTCCCTTTCCAATCTGTACAGCACACAACTACCCTTTGGGCAGGGCTTTGATCATCTTTATAACTTTTTTTTAGGGATTTCATACCACCGAAGAATATTCCACTTTGTTCCACGACGAAAGGAATCAAAAGTTTTCAGAGAGTCTATGAAAGCCAGGAGGGTCTAGACCTGTCATTCATTTGATTCTTCAAACGGTACCTGAAGGAGAAGATAAGGTCACAACACGGTCGATTCGGTCGAAAACCATGTTGTTCAACTCTTATTGCAAAATCTACTTGTCGTTGAATTATATTGAATATTATTTGGCAGAGAATCTTACTTCCAAACTTCTGGAGTGCTAATCCTCTCCAGTTACCACTTACTGATTTCATTCTTTTCTTGAAAGGAAGGAAAAAAAGTCCCCATACTTCGCGTTAAAGATCCCAGATATCACCAGAATGAGTGAAATTATATATCACTGAATGAGTGAATGTAGAGTGGACATTATGAGTAACACCGTTGAACAGCTGGTAGAAAGAATCCTTTCTGACTTACTTGCATCGTTAGTAGGGGCGTACACCGCAATGATTGTCATGCTTGCCACAGTAGAAACAAATCGTGCTCGCAAGATGTGGTCACTTACTGGCCCCAATCTGAGGGGGAAATCCAATCGCAAGGGCCACTCCAACAGTTTTCACTCGCTTTCTAGGAAACAACAGATGGCAATTTTTGCAGTCGACAGTCCCATGTCTCTAGGGCAATATTATCAAAATGGTAGTTTTCAAGGGTCTACATGACACTATTCATTTTACCAGGCTGTGTTTCCTGGTTCAAAGTTCTCACGTTCCACAATCTATTCAACTTATTCAATTTCAATTCAATTTATTCGAATGAAAATAAAACATAACATCAATAAAAATAAAGACCCTAGAAGAGAACTTGTTGTAACGCCGTTTGAGATATCCTTGGTCTTCCTCACGTTGATCTGCTGGCCTGTCAGGGAGGCCTTTGAAGCTAGCTCATCAATCTTCCATTACATATCTTCTATGAAATGAGTGGCAAGAGCTACGTCATTAATAAACCTTCCCAGAGTATTTTTTTGGCCCTGCATTCATCACTGAAAGTTTTATTTTTCTAACCTAACTCTTTTCCAAGATATCAAAATGCAGCTTGTCTAGAATTTTACCTTACATATTTCCCATGCATTTTTAAACTCACTCCCAAAAAATTGAATCAACAGTGACAAAATCAAAATACAAAAAACACATTGAAAATACAGAATTTCGGCTAGGCTAGCCTATATTTTGACATATAAGGGGGGGGGACTAAAGTTGGATTACGGTCAAAATATATTACCTATAATTATTCTGCATATTATGAAGCAAGGAATCTTTTCTTAACATGTTTCCTTCTCAACATCTCCAACTCAAGACTTCAACCACCTTTATTTTGTAAGTTATGCACTCAATCACACATAGAGATAAATTCCTGGTCCTATTTTACAGCTATTCTCCTGAAGAAGGAGTCCCTATTAAACTCTGTAAAACTTCAAAACGCTTTGGTAAAATTTTAGTATAGGGGCTTATAGACCTTTCATGTATACAATCTTTGAAACCCTAGAAATAGAAAAGAAAAGATGTAGTAGCTTGGCAATGCCTTCCCTGTGTATATTTATCCCATATGGACGGAAGATTTAATTTTCAAAGTTTCACAAGGATTCTTTAAGGTCATCATAGGTCAGCTCCCTCTAGAGGGAGAAGGAGGCAGATGTGAGTATTTCAAAATGTTTTCTCAAGAGATTATTAAAGCTCTTGATGCATTCCTAAATTATTCATTCACCTGACTCAAATATTTTCCAAGATAGCAAGAAGCCACTAAACGAGAATTTTACCAAACCAGGAATCAAGGTTATTAGCAGTGTCTGCATCTGCAAACAGTGTCTGCATCTGCAGTGTCCGTGACGGTTAACATAGACTTTGAAATCAATTATTTGCTGCCAGATCAAGCTGATTACGGCAATGAGTTCCTGATTGAACTGGTCAAATCTAACCCTTCCGACACACAGAAGAGCAAGAGCAAAATACCGTGTCTGGTTTTCTTGAAGACTGCGGCTAAAGCGGTGCTTAAGCGAACACCTCCTGCTCTGGATTAGCTCCTCAAACTGAAATTTTTACCTCCTGCGATTCGCTTTTCTTAATTAGAACCCCAATTTGGAGACTTGCCATTGAGAATTGTTACTACCCCTAATGGTCATTTGAGGAACAATCCTCAAAGACTCCTCTTAATTATGGATAGGTGTCCTACATTATCTTGATGCTGTTTGGGCATCTCCTTTTCGTGAGTTAGCCAAGTGCGCATTGGTCCTATTGGGTTTGCCAATTAGCAATGTGATAGTGGAATGAATCTCTTCTACGATGAATATTGTTAAGATTAAGCTCTGAAATCGTATGATCTTGCCCATATTAAACTCAATACTTGTGTTCAGACTGTGGTTGTCAGTATGTGGCTCTTGTTGTTCGACGTCTGAGGCTACAACGCCTGTGCTGCTTTTCAATAGTGATATTTATAAGGGTTGTGAAGTTGAAGAAACTGGTGACCAAACAACTGATCTAGATGATATCCTAGCCTCCTTGGAGTCTTAAATTCCTCTCCTTTTTACCGCAGCTTAGCTTTCTATCTTAGACCTGTTGAAAATAGTTGAAAATTTCGTTTGAATATTGTTGCCTGCAATTCTTACTCCTGATCCCCTATTTCAGATAACTCACTAAAGACGTTTTCCAGGCAAACCCAAGCAGCATAAAAAATATAGTAAGGAGAAGGAACACCAACGGATATCAAGAGAAAAAAACGCGCTTGCTCTCTATTTAGTGTTAAAGGTTAGAATTGAATTTGTACCAAAAACGATTATATTTGGAAAGAGCATAAAAAAATTATCGAGTGCTATGTTCACTTGATTCGTTGGTTATTTATGTGAATCCTTCAATGTTTACTAACATTCTTGATAATCAGAAACTTACGCAGAGAACTTGGGGCAGAGAGAGTGCACTGAAGAAATTGGCAACATAATTGAGTATTCCCTTCCAAATCAATTGGGATACAATACAAACAAATCAAATACAAATTAATGCAAAAAAACTAAAACTAAAGCCATATCCATGAGGGAGGGGGATTCGGGGTTTTAACCCCACCCCTCCACACACAAAATTTTGTCGGTGAATCAAAATCAGGTTGCCATCAATCCATGGCTAACTGGAGAAAAAGTAAATAATCTCTGAGACCACACTGGCTAATCATGATAAAACATAAAATCTACTATTCTGCACTAAGACCGGTCAAGTGGAGTCTTGACCGAAATATTTGCATAATTTTTCAATTTTTTCACTGGCTGTTCATTGTCCTCGTTTTCATCCTTTCTTCGCGGTTTTATGTTTTATGGAGAAAAAGCCAAGACAGTCGATAGTCTGAGTTTTATTATTTTGTGCCTATTGAGGAAATTATTTACAACATAATCAATAAGTTGCCGAGAGAGATTCGAAGGAAGAAGAATTGGTTAGGTGGCTGAAGGAAATTCAATGGCAATTAAAGTGTCTGGTTCGGATAAAAGTAAGTTGCAGATTCTAACGGCAGGTAATAGAACAATGCGCTCTGATTCAGAAGTGAAGTTCTTTGGCAACGAAAGTACGGAAGAACAATTAATAATACTGACAAACCAAATAAACCAACTGAAAGTTAAACAAAACAGTGGACTGACAAAACGAAAAGGACTTGCAATTAAAAATCAGACAAGAAGTTGAAACAGCTGTCAGCAAACTGGGTGCTGTAAATCAGAGAACAGAACCGAGTGAATCCACCATTGAAAACATCAAAACGGAGATTTACAATAGTCTGTCGCTCGATCTTGAGAAAATGGTGAAAGACAAGTTCTGTGAACTTGACCGGCGTTTAAAATCCCTTGAGAAGTCCGTTTCCGATATTCATCTAGCTACTAATGCTGTGAAAGCGTCAGTCAATGAAATTAAAGGGACAATAGACAATCACAATGAGACCCTTGCACAAGCGTCGATAGGTAGCCAACTGATATTTTTTGGCCTCGAAGAAGATGTCACCATGAACACTGTTATCAAGGAGAACGTAGAAAATAAACTTATGGAACTATGTGCACAGAAATTTTCGGGCGTTCCTTTAGATGCCTCTGATATTGTCTCTGCCCGAAGAATAGGACGCAAATTGTCAAATCTGCCAAGACCGACTGTAGTGACACTTTCAAACCTCAGAGTACGGTAGCAGATTTTAAAAAATAGGAAGCAACTTAAGGGGTCTAGAATGTCTGTCACTGAATGCCTAACAAAAGCTAAACGTGAGTTATTCGCATACGCAAAAGCTGAATTTGGACTTAAAAAAGTCTGGACCACTGATGGAAACGTTATGGTTAAAACCGGACCCACAAGTGCCCTTAATGTGTCAAATAAGTACGAGATTACCATTTTGAAAAGATATCTTGATACTTTGATAGGGGGTATTCAAAACTAAGAAAGTGTATTGATAATAATATTCATGGATGTAATTAATTTGTAACATTGTTGTTTTTCTACCTTGGTGCTATCATTTCTTTTTCTCTTTCTTCTTCTCTTTCTCATTTCTTTTTCTCTTTCTACTTCTTATCCTTCTTATGCTTTTCCTGCTCTATTTCTCATAGGTCGGATTTCTAAGACCCCCCCAAAAAAGGGGGAGAAGGAACAGGGATTTTTCATATGCGGGGTGCCCGTTTTCGGCGGTACAAGTCATCATCAGCACACATCATTATGAAACACTACAACACCGGACACACTCCTGTTATTATTATTTTCCTCTATTATCATTATTTAGTTTATTTGATGAAAATAAAAACATCGGTGATCTTGACGATGAATGATTTTTCATTCTTAACTGAACAGTCCCTACTGAAAACCGCATTTCTCAATCTGCCAGGATGCGATGACGAGCCAGCTACTGATCCCGTGATAGACAGGGTGAATGTCTCGTGCTGGTCATATGCAACACCCCAAGAATATCTTAGTGAAATGCTTCCTGCAATTTCTACTAATGATAAGTTTAATCTTTTCTGCCATAATGTACAAGGAATTAAACACAAATGGGATGATATTCTTACATTCACTACTGAAAAGAAAAATCCTTTTAGTTTAGTTGGTTTAACTGAAACTTGGCTGTCTTCTCAAGAGACATGTTGCCATACTGTTTGCCCGGTTTTGAAGCCATACATCTTCCACGGCACGTAACAATGTGCTCCGGTGGCATTACATTATTTGCAATTGAATCTATCTCTTACAAGCGCCGCAATTACTTGGAATCAATTTTTAATGGTGTGGTCGAACGTCGTCGATATGTCTACTCAATAGTCATTGAAATCCTTGGAAATTCATCTCCAGTAGATTTCGTATGCCTTTTTTATAAGCCACCGCCATTTCCAAGTAACATTTTCCGTTCGCAAGTTGAGCAGCTTATCTCGGAGATTAATGAATGTGGTTGAGGTAAAAATACTTGTCTTATAGGTGACTTTAACATCAACTTGCTGACGAGTGATTGTGACACCAAGTCGCGTTCGTTCCTTGATACAACCGTATCATCTGGTCTTCTCCCCACTGTGTTCTTTCCGACATGGTATTGTACAGCCAGAAATACTGCAACACTGATTGACAATATATTCCTTTCCTTTAACCCTCACACATCTTTTACCTTGCATATTATAACATCTGATGTTTTCGATCACTACCCAGTCGTCACAATGGTCCCAACAAGGGCAAACCGGTCCACTAAGTCAGCGTCTAATCGTGTTTCCACGTATCTAAGTTTTTCCCCAAAAAACATTGATTACTTCACTGAAACCCTGAAATCGAATTATTGGTCTGCTGTAACTCATGCGTCTTCGGCAGATATGGCAGCAAATGCACTCACAAGCTGGCTTAAACAGTTAACAGAACGGTGTTTTCCTCTACGAACAAGTCGGATCAAAAGTCTTCCCAAAACTCCTTGGATGACTAAATGATCTCGTTCAGTCTACCGAACACAGAAATAGACTGTACCTGAAAGCTTGTAAATCTACAGCTCCTTAAGCGAGAGAGACATACAAAAAGTACAGAAATACATTAAACGGATACGTACGTAATGCAAAAAGGTAGTATTATGCGAAGAGAATAAATGAATGTAAGATTAACTTGAGAAAACTATGGGAGTTTATTAATGAAATAATATGTCAAAAAAGGAAGAAGATGGCTATATCTAAAGAAATACTAAATATGTGTGGATAGACAATAGCAAGCGAATCTCGTGCTGATGCTTTTAGTCAATTTTTTGTTAATCAGACATCTCTACATGCTTCTGAACCATCTCCTGAACAAACCCACAGTAGAACAATATCAGGTCTTTTTCTGGCACCATGTACGAAAGAGGAATTACTAGTGCTTATCAGTAAGCTGCCTAATGGAAAACCCCAAGACACCTTTGGGCTGTGGTACTATGTCTTAAAGAAGGCCTCTGCAGGTCTTGTAGCTCTACTTACACACTTGGTCAACCTTTCACTAGCAACCGGAGTTTATCCTAATGTGTTTAAAACTGCCCAAGTCCTTCCCCTCTACAAAAAAAGACAAGAGTCTTATCTCTAATTTTTGACTCATATCGATTCTAGCTGTTATATCAAAAGTCCTCGAGCTAGTGGTTTATGACAGAGTATATGGATTCCTCGATGACATGCAGCTACTCTCTCCCCATCAATATGGGTTTCGGTGTTATCACTCAACTTTGCATGCCTTAGTTGATTCAGTTGAATACATATTAAATAGCCAGGATGCTGTAGAAAAGGTACTAGGTATTTTTTTGGATTTCACTAAAGCTTTCGACACGGTATGCCATTCAATCTTCCTCACAAAATTACATTCATTTGGAATATATGGTGTTGCTCATGAGTGGTTTTCGTCTTACCCGACTGATCGTAAGCAGTTTGTAATTGTGGAGGGTAGTGTGTCGGCAGAATTGCCGGTAAAATCTGGCGTGCCTCAGGGGTCGGTACTTGGACCACTCTTGTTTATTTTGTATATCAATGACCTGACAACATGTCTTACTACAAATACACAACCGTTACTATTCGCTAATGACTCAAATTTCTTCATTGCTGCTGAATGATCAGAGTTTGCTGCAAAAAAGCCCCAAAAAACTCTTGACAAAATATCTGACTGGTGTTTTCGTAACCAAATGCAGGTAAATGCTACAAAAAGCTGCATCATAGTCTTCACTTCTGCTCCTTCAAACTCCTCATTGTTTCACACTGTCGCACTGTCAATCAATGGGAATCCCATTCTTCAGACCACAGTCACAAAATTCCTCGGCGCATTTGTAGATTCCTCTCTTTCGTTCAATCATCACATATCCCAGCTGTCTTCAACAGTCTCACGGCAAACATCAATGTTACATAGAGCTAGCCTGCTTCTAAGTGCTGACATGATGGAAATGCTTTATAATGCTTTTGTCTTCCCCTGCTTGAACTACTGCTGTTGTGTCTGGGGCAATACATTCAAATCTCATCTAAAATCATTAAAGAGATCAAAAAACCGTGCAGTCAAGGCCACATATTGCCTCCCCAGGCTATACCCCTCAACAGACCTATGTAGAGACACTGGAACAATAGACATAACAGAGATAATAAACGTTAGTAATCTGCGTTTAGCACACTCGGCAATATCGAATAGGATTCCTCAAGGTCTTTCCAGGTACTTCGAACTTTGTAGCACAATCCATCGAGGAAGAGCTCTCCGCTGAAACCAGTACAATTTTGTGCTACCGAGAAGAAGGCTTGCTAGGTCTCAACACTCTCCAGTTTATAGAAGTATTTCTGTATGGAACTCAATTAATGAATCTATTAAATCCATAAAATCATTTGGCACACTCTAAAAACGATATTTCTCTTACACAGTATTTGATACCGCATGAGTTAATGTCTTAATTTTCTTCTGTATCTTATCCTCTCAATCTCCTTTTTTGACTCCACCTCTTCTCAATTCTTTCCTTTCTAATTCTCTATCCCTCTCTTATGTTATCAGCTCTCCTCTTTTCATTTCATAGTGTAGTATAAATTTGTTTACCAATATCAGGTATGACTCGCACAAGCATTGCTTTGAGTCGAAATGTTCATGTTAATTGTTTCGTTTGTTCATTTATTTAAAAATAAAAGGTTGATTGATTGATTGATTGATTGAGTGAGAAGCACAGCTGGCATAAGCCTTTTTCAGGAATGTATAAAAATGATGTCATTTTCCCTTGTTGATAGATTAGTCTATCATCCATCCCTCTATCTTGGGACAGAGCTAAGGTAGTTAGTCAATGAACTTTAGAAAGGATCAAGATTCCTGGGTTGACTCATGACGGACAATGTTGACTGGACTTGTATACGAATGGGGGAACTGAATTTGCTTGGACTCACATGTGGACAAGTGATCTAAGTCTAATAAGCTCGCCTGATTAGAGTCTTAGGTAGACTACCGTGCCTTAGGATCGAAACATGACCAACAAGTCTCCTGGACTTGCATGTGAACGGGGAGACCAAATTGTTTTCCAAGTGTTATGATAAATTGCCTTGGCAAACGGCGGGAGTAACTATGACTCACAAATTAGACAAACAGTTGTGTGTTAGCTTTGTGACAGGCGGTTCCATTGTAACTGAACCGCCGTGTAACTGAACCCCAAGCAACTGAACCCCTGTAACTAAACCACCGTACAACTGAACCACCGTACAACTGAACCACCGTACAACTGAACCACCGTATAATTGAACCACTGTGCAACTGAACCCCTGTGAAACTGAACCCCCGTGCAACTGAACCCTCGTGCTACTGAACGCTAATTCAACTGAACCCTCTTTAAGTGAACCCTCGTGCAACTCAACACCATTTAACTAAACCCCCGTGTAACTGAACCACCATTTGACTGAACCCCCAAGCAACTGAACCACCGTACAACTGAACCACCGTGCAACTGAACCACCGTGCAACTGAACCACCGTGCAACTGAACCACCGTGCAACTGAACCACCGTGCAACTGAACCACCGTGCAACTGAACCCTAGTGCAACTCAACCACCGTACTTACATTGGGTAAAACACAAGTTAGAATCTTAACACAGCTACACACGCTCCTCCTCCATCACAATCGATGGAGAGTTACCCTTTTAAAACCTTCCCAAGAAGTTCTTATTTCTCTTAAATATTTCCTTATGACATCTGTCAACTTCATTAGCTGATAACCTGGTTTCCGTTTGGGGTACTTGTCCATTATTCAGAAAACCCCCAAGTTGATTCAATTTACAGATATACGGGTTGAAACAAGTGAAACGCTTGGGGGATAGATAGGATATATATAGTTTGGACGATATATGTTCATATTAGGGGGGTGGGGGTTAAATATAATGGCGATGCATGCAAAATGTAACCTAACCTAACCAAAATACCGATTCTATATATTAAATATTTAGTTAAAATAAAACTACAACGTAGTTTTGGTAAATTTTTCGTTATCCATATTATTGACTTACAAATAAAGTAAACATACCACTCGATGCCTTTTTTCTCATTATATTATATCATTTTTCGTTATCCATATTATTGACTTAC
This sequence comes from Artemia sinica, assembly GCA_027921565.1. NCBI lineage: Eukaryota > Metazoa > Arthropoda > Branchiopoda > Anostraca > Artemiidae > Artemia > Artemia sinica. The sequence continues at coordinate 36,398,257 of CM051269.1, read as the reverse complement.
AAATAAAGTAAACATACCGCTCTTTGCTCTTTCCAAATATAATAATCATTTTTGTCAGAAATGAATTTTACTCCCCCACCCCTATATATACCAATTCAGGGTATATATTTGCACATTAGGGAGGTGGTGGGAAAGTTTAAACTTACCTCTCATTTACATCAGAAATAAGATTTACCCCCACCCCCCTAATGTGCAAATATATACCCTGAATTGGTATATATAGGGGTGGGGGTCAAATTCATTTCCGACAAAAATGATTATTATATTTGGAAAGAGCATAAAAAAAGGCATTGAGTGGTATGTTTACTTTATTCGTAAGTCAATAATATGAATAACGAAAAATTTACCGTAGTTTTTCCCATGAGCCTAAGTTAATTGTCTCCAAAAACAGACCAGTTATTGTCTGATCTTGCAGATCCAAATTCTTAGTGTTTTCTGAATAATGGACAAGAACCTCGTTTGGTCCTAGATGGTTGGCAAATAAGGACAATCTTTGGCAATCCTTCAACTGCAACACGTGTCCTAGCCCTCACGTACTTTCTATCATTATAGCCCTGGATTGAACATTATAGAAATGGATTGAACATTATAGGGCTAAAGGGCTATCATTATAGCCCTGGATTGAACATTATAGAGCTATCATTATAGAAAGTGGGATTGAACCACATATTTGTATAGCTCTAGAACAGGCCTACAACTTTTAACTTTATATCGAATTAGCTCCTTTAAAAGTTTCAAGAATATTTCTAGCTATTAATTAAAAAAAAAAACATTCTGAAAAATAAGTTTTCAAAGAAAAGTAAAGGCCATTTTTAACTTAAGTTCAGCAGATACAAATACCTGTTAAAATTCAAACTCAAACCGACCAGAAATTACTATTAAAGAATAAAGAATAGATGAAACCCAAGACGAACAGAAATTAAATAAACAATCATAGCAAAAAACATACAAGTAATAATATAAATGAATAAATAGATCTTAAAGCGAGTAATGCTTAGATTGAATATGAAAATCAAGCTTAAAACGAAAAAAATTATTTTTCTGTTGAAGTATAAATGAAACATAAAACGAACAGAAATTAAATAAATAATCAGTGCAAACAAACATACAATAGATATTAATGTAAATTAATAAATAAATCTGAAAACGAGTGAAACTTAGATTGAATATGAAAATCAAGCTTGAAACGAGTAAAAATCACTACAAACAAGAGTTTGGGTATCACCTCCTTCTCTCATTGTAAAAGTCTAAAACCTACTGCGTCATTGGCGCTTTACTGAAAACTATATGCGTCTTGAACAGTCTTGGAAAGTATAAACAGCATCAAATTGAATATTTGATGAATAATGATATTAATTGTTGAAAGATCCATCAGTTCAAGAATTTATTTCACTGTAATTTTATTTTTATTTTCAATGCTGTAAGAACTGGAAAAAAAATATTTGTAATATAATTCGTTTTCAGTTAAGCGCCAATGACGCAGTAGGCTTTTGGTTTTTATTTACAGTTAAGGAAGGAGTCAGCATCCAAACACTTGTTTGTAGTGAATCTATATTCGTCTTGAACAACTTTAAAAAGAGCTATTAAATTAAACTGAATATTTGATGTATAATGATATTAATGACTGAAAGCTCATCAGTTCAAAATGTCACTATAATTTTATGTAAATTAATAAATAAATCTGAAAACGAGTGAAACTTAGATTGAATATTAAAATCAAGCTTGACACGAAAAAAATCACTACAAGCAAGAGTTTGGGTATCACCTCCTTCTCTCACTGTAAAAGTCTAAAACCTACTGCGTCTTTAGCGCTTTACTGAAAACCAATTTTATGACTAATATTTTCTTTTGTACTTAATATTGAAAATAAACAATAAAATTATTTTTCCAAAAACAATAAACAATAAACAATATCCAACAATCCAAAAAGAATAAATTCTTTTTTAATCCTGGTAAAACATTCGTAAAATATTTCTCAATTTACAAAGATCATCCTGCATTTTTGCCATCTTCTTGGACTTCTGAATGTAAATTTTCACTTCGTCTTTATGCGTTCTTTGGTACAACCTCCTAGAGGTATTGACTTTTTCATTATAGCTTTTGTCACCCCAGAATCTACCCATTATTCTGGTAGCAACTTTTTCTTATATATGTTTCGGTAATCTTCATCATTGTGATAGCACTCCTTGCTGTTTTGTTTGGCTCTCTCAATTTTTACTTTTCGATACGCTTTTCTGTTCGTTTTAAGGTTTGATATTGCTCCTTACTTTAAGTTGCAAGATTTTTTTTTTATTATTTAGTTACTTACAGATAGTAATATTCAATGGAAAAAATGCGGAGAAAATTTTTTAAAGAAAAGTAAAGAGCGTCACCAAACTAAAAATAAGCAGAAATATTGTCAAATATTCTTCAAAGTAAAAACTATTATATATCCTATCTATTTGTGTTGCATCATCATGCATTTGATTATTTATTTTAACATTTCAGTTACTATGACCTAGATTTTTTTCTTTATTACTGTTTTCAAAACGTGTTTTTTTACTTTTTGGTTACTAAGGGCTCTGGTTCGCCTTTCACTAGGTTGTGCCAACTACTGCAATAATTATTTTTTTAAAACATATTTTAAACTTTTAGTTACAGTGGGCTTCGGTTTGTCTTTTACTTGATTGCAGCTATAGCTACAACCATCATTTAGAGCTCGTTCTTTACTATAAAATTATGGATTTCGCAAAAATAAATATGATGATTTATTTTAACATTTCAGTTACTATGGCCTAGATTTCGTTCTTTATTACTGTTTTCAAAAACGTGTTTTTTCTTCACTTTTTGGTTACGATGGGCTCTTGTTTGCCTTTCACTAGGTTTCGCCAACTACAGCAAATATGATTTTTCAAAACTTTATGATTTTAAACTTTTAGTTACTATATGCTTCGGTTTGTCTTTTACTTGATTGCAGCTATAGGTACAACCATCATTTAGAGCTCGTTCTTTACTATAAAATTGTGGATTTAAAAAAACTGTCCCGTATAATACATCATAAACTGTTTAAATCACATTCTTTAGTGTGAGCAGCTTAGCGCAGCGGAAGTGTGTTGGGCGTTTGCCCCGGAGAAGGATGGATCGAAATCTTATCGAACATCGCTGGGCTTAAGGTCTAGCGTTCTAGAGATCCACCGAACTCTGAAGCTGCTCTGAAGATTCTTATCAAGATATTTGGATTGCTCGGCTCTGATATTTTTAGCAGAAGGCTATCTTATAGCCCCACGATTCACCCCTGCTGCCACCTACAACTTTTTTTTAATGCTGACGGGACTCCTATATGGGCATAGACTCCCTAGGGAGAACACGTGGTTAATGGAACACCTGTGCTGTCAGTCATTAATCAAATTGTTTCCCGGGAAGTTAATTAATGTCTGACAGATGACGTCAAGTTAATTAATGTCTTTGGAGTTCGACCAGAATTGTTTCCGAGGCAAAGTTTAGATCACACGTGACAGATGATGTCATGGTTGATTGATTGACACGAAAGGGGAATTAATTTGTTGTTTCTAAGGGGAATTATTGATTCACGAAAGGGGAATTAATTTGTTGTTTCTAAGGGGAATTATTGATTCACGAAAGGGTTCTAAGGGGAAGGTGGGGAAGAGATATATTGATTGCGTAATCGAAGGGAGAGAATTCCCGAGAAATTGATTACATAATCGGTAAAACCCTATCAGAAGGTCATGACGGGAATCCATTTATGTGCATAGAATGACGTAATCAACTAGGACAAATGGATTTCTGAGAAATTGATTACATAATCGGTAGAACCCTATCAGGAGGTCGTGACGGGAATCCATTTATGTGCATAGAATAACATAATCGACTAGGACAAATGGATTTCTGAGAAATTGATTACATAATCGGTAGAACCCTATCAGAAGGTCATGACTGGACTCCAAGCAATACTTTTCAAAGACCATTTCAGAGCAAGTTACTTTCTTAATGTCCCTTCTAAACCCATTTTCCAACTTGAAGTACTTATCTTTTTCACCCACAACTATACTTTACAGCTTTTTGGTTACCTCAACACCAAGAAATACTTTTCAAAGACCATTTCAGAGCAAGTTACTTTCTTAATGACCCTTCTAAACCAATTTTCCAACTTGAAGCACTTATCTTTTTCACCCAAAACTATACTTTACAGCTTTTTGGTTACCTCAACACCAAGAAATACTTTTCAAAGATCATTTCAGAGCAAGTTACTTTCTTAATGTCCCTTCTAAACCCATTTACCAACTTGAAGAACTTATCTTTTTCACCCACAACTATACTTTACAGCTTTTTGGTTACCTCAACACCAAGAAATACTTTTCAAAGAGCATTTCAGAGCAATTTCCTTTCTTAATGTCCATCCTAAACCCCTTTTCCAACTTGAAGTACTTATCTTTTTCACCCACAACTATACTTTACAGCTTTTTGGTTACCTCAACACCAAGAAATACTTTTCAAAGACCATTTCAGAGCAAGTTACTTTCTTAATGACCCTCCTAAACCCATTTTCCAACTTGAAGTACTTATCTTTTTCACCCACAACTATACTTTACAGCTTTTGGATACCTCAACACCAAGAAATACTTTTCAAAGACAATTTCAGAGCAAGTTACTTTCTTAATGTCCCTCCTAAACCAATTTTCCAACTTGAAGTACTTATCTTTTTCACCCACAACTATACTTTACAGCTTGTCGGATACCTCAACACCAAGAAATACTTTTCAAAGACCATTTCAGAGTGAGTTACTTTCTTAATGTCCCTCCTAAACCAATTTTTCAATTTGAAGTACTTATCTTTTTCACCCACAACTATACTTTACAGCTTTTTTTTGAACAGTGTCGTGAGGTCCCCTACCCCAACCCCAAAGGGACTCAGATCCCCCTACCCCAACCCCAAGGGGCTCCAATCCCCCTAACCCAACCCCGAAGGAAGCCCCCGGTCCCCAAAGGACCACCCAACCCCCCCCCCCCCCAAAGGCCCCCCGGACCCCTAATGCCCCCCCCCGGGCCATCCCAAAGAGTACCCTCCCCATTTTTTTAATACTTTTTAAGGCTTTATTATATCTGTTCAGAACAAATTATTTTCTGAATGTCCATCCTAAACCCATTTTTCAAGTTGAAATGGGCGAAACTGTTTTAGGCATTTTAGGGAATTATTTCGGCGAAACGGTTAGAGACATTTTAAAAGATGATTTTTGAAGATGTTTTAGAAGAGGATTTGAGGGTGAAACTCTGTGGTCGTTATAATACACAAGTTCCATTTGATCAGTGCCGTAAGGTCCCATACCCCAACCCCAAAGGCCCCCGGTCCCCCTAATGCCCCTCGAGCCCCCAAAGACCACCGGGACCCCTCCCCCCACCCACCCATTTTTTTAAAAATAATTTTTGAATTTTTTTAACATGGTATTTATTTTAACTTTTTTACGTATCTTAAAATGACATGAAATATGCTTACGGCACTACCAATCGTACTCTGTGCTTGTTCATAGACACAACACGGCTTTCCCACTGGTACTCTATGGCAGGTTATCGACACTACCTAGTTTATTGCGTGCATTAAATCAGTATTTTTTACGCAGTGGAAGGATAAACACACAATTCATATCTGTAAAAAGTGAAAATGAATTATTCGACGAAAGTATGTGCACATGAAAAAATCATCGTCGTGTTGAATGCTGACAAGGAGAAATACCTGAACTATGAAACGATTGCAAGTGGTAACACTATTGGAAATGTGTGCATGCGTTGTCATGACAGCGAGAAGTTTGATTTCTTTGGAGTACCCAAGAATTTCAATCGTGTAAACGGTGGATATTCGAGAGTAACATTACCAGAGAAATTAGTGCTAAAAGAGAATGCGAACTTAAAAATAATTGTCGATTATCGGGGACAACTCCTTGCTACTGTTGCTGATAACACATTACCTGTTGATACATCCTATCATCATCTTTCCGGTATTAGAATTTTAAAGAGAACAAGAAGAAGACAAGCATACTCCTGCAATAATGTCATTAATCATATCTTGTCAATATGTCAAAACTGCTACCTATGTAAAAATAACGTGACAATAGACAGTGAAATCGCAGGCAGAATAAAAAGGACATTAGCAGACAATATCATCAATGAATATAAAGATGAATTGACGGAAAGTGAAGCGCAAGTGTACTAATAATGTATAATAATGTATTTAACGTATTTTTATATTAATATTCTACATGTCGTTATTTCATTAAAAATATCTTATGCATTATTTTGTTAAGTGTTCATTATTTTTAGGGTAAGCTAGAACGTCAAACGTTCAGAATATCTATTAAAAAGGTCAGAGATGTAAGAAAAAGAATTTTTAGAGATAAAGATACTACTAGCAGGCTCAATTTTTCATAGAAGATAGAAAAATTCAAGATCTAATCTGAATTTTACCAAAGAACACAATTCAATTCTAATTTCTCCAGAGAAAATAAAAAGCTTCCACTTCAGTTTTAAGTTCACCAAGACATAAAAAATTTAAAGTTCAGTTCTAAATTTTTCCATAGAAGATAGAAAAATTTATACTATGATTGTGATTATTTTCTATGAAGATAAAAAGTTTCACTTTAATTCTAAATTTTCTTAAATTCAGTTCCGACTTTTCTCAAAGAGATGAAAAAATTTAAAGTTCTGCTCCAAATATTTTCCACGTCAGTTTTAAGTTCACCAAGACATAAAAAATTTAAAGTTCACTTCTAAATTTTTCCACAGAAGATAGGAAAAGATATACTATGATTATGATTATTTTCCATGAAGATAAAAAGTTTCACTTTAATTCTAAATTTTCTTAAATCTTAAAATGACATGAAATATGCTTACGGCTCTACCAATCGTACTCTGTGCTTGTTCATAGACACGACGCGGCTTTCCCACTGGTACTCTATGGCAGGTTATCGACACTACCGAGTTTATTGCATGCATTTGATCAGTATTTTTTACGCAGTGGAAGGATCAACACACAATTCATATCTGTAAAAAGTGAAGATGAATTATTCGACGAAAGTATGTGCACATGAAAAAATCATCGTCGTATTGAATGCTGACAAGGAGAAATACCTGAACTAAGAAACGAGTGCTAGTGGAGATCTTATTGGGAATGTATGCATACGTTGTCATGACAGTGAGGAGTTAAATTCCTTTGGTGTACCCAAGAATTTCCATCATTCAAGTGGTGGATATGCGAGAGTAACATTACCAGAGAAATTAGTAGTCAAAGAGAATGCCAACTTAAAAATAATAGTTGATGAAGAGGGACAACTTCTAGCTAATGGTTCTGGTAGCATGTTAGCCGTTGATAGATCTTATCGCAATCTTTCCGGTGCTAGCATTCGAATGAAAGCAAAAGGAAAAAGAAGACATGCATACAGCTGCATCAACATCATAAATCATATCATGTCAATGTGCCAAAACTGCTATCTATGTAAAAATAATGTGACAATAGACAGTGAAATTGCAGGCAGAATAAAAAGGACATTAGCAGACAATATCATCAATGAATATAAAGATGAATTGACGGAAAGTGAATCGCAAGTGTACTAATAATGTATAATAATGTATTTAACATATTTTTATATTAATATTCTACGTGTCGTTATTTCATTAAAAAATCTTATGCATTATTTTGTTAAGTGTTCATTATTTTTAGGGTATGCTAGAACGTCAAACGTTCAGAATATCTATTAAAAAGGTCAGAGATGTAAGAAAAATAATTTTAGAGATAATGATACTACTAGCAGGCTCAATTTTTCATAGAAGATAGAAAAGTTCAAGTTCTCTTCTGAATTTTACCAAAGAACACAATTCAATTCTAATTTCACCAGAGAAAATAAAAAGCTTACACTTCAGTTTTAAGTTCACCAAGACATAAAAAATTTAAAGTTCACTTTTAAATTTTTCCGTAGAAGATAGGAAAAGTTATACTATGATAGTGATTATTTTACATGAAGATAAAAATTTTCACTTTAATTCTAAATTTTCTTAAATTCAATTCCGACCTTTCTCAAAGAGTCAAATTTAAATTTCTGTTCCAAATATTTTCCCGGATAAAGAAAAGTCCCAAGACATAAAAAATTTAAAGTTCACTTCAAAATTTTCCGTAGAAGATAGGAAAAGTTATACTATGATTGTGATTATTTTCTATGAAGATAAAAAGTTTCACTTTAATTCTAAATTTTCTTAAATTCAGTTCCGACCTTTCTCAAATAGATGAAAAAATTTAAAGTTCTGTTCCAAATATTTCCCCGGAAGAAGAAAAGTTCAACTTCGATTCTGAATTTTCTCAATGAAAATGAAATAAGTTATTGATCAATTCTATTTTCCCAAAATAATATAAAAATTTTCCACTTCAATTCAGATTTTTCTCAAAGAGATGAAAAATTTTAAAATATTGTTCCAAATTTTTCTTAGAAGATAGAAAAGTTCAAATTCTAATCTGAATTTTACCAAAGAACAGATTTCAATTCTAATTTCTCCAGAGAAAATAAAAAGCTTCCATTTCAGTTTTAAGTTCACCAAGACATAAAAAATTTAAAGTTCAGTTCTAAATTTTTCCGTAGAAGATAGGAAAAGTTATACTATGATTGTGATTATTTTCTATGAGGATAAAAAGTTTCACTTTAATTCAAATTTTCTTAAATTCAGTTCCGACATTTCTCAAATAGATGAAAAAATTTAAAGTTCTGTTCAATATATTTTCTCGGAAGAAGAAAAGTTCAACTTCGATTCTGAATTTTATCATTGAAAATGAAATAAGCTATTGATCAATTCTATTTTCCCAAAATAATATAAAAATTTTCCACTTCACTTCAGATTTTTCTCAAAGAGATGAAAAATTTAAAATACTATTCCAGATTTTTCATAGAAGATAGAAAAGTTCAAGTTCTCTTCTGAATTTTACCAACAAACACAATTCAATTCTAATTTCTCCAGAGAAAATAAAAAGCTACCACTTCGGTTTTAAGTTCACCAAGACATACAAAATTTAAAGTTCTGTTCTAAATTTTTCCGTAGAAGATAGGAAAAGTTATACTATGATTGTGATTATTTTCCATGAAGATAAAAAGTTTCACTTTAATTCTAAATTTTCTTAAATTCAGTTCCGACTTTTCACATAGAGATGAAAAAATTTAAAGGTCTGTTCCAAATTTTTCATAGAATATTGGAAAAGTTATACTTTGATCGTGAATATTCAAGTTCTCTTCTGAATTTTACCAAAGAACACAATTCAATTCTAATTTCTCCTGAGAAAATAAAAAGCTACCACTTCAGTTTTAAGTTCGCCATGACACAAACAATTTAAAGTTCAATTCTAAATTTCTACATAGAAGATAGGAAAAGTTATACTATGATTGTGATTATTTTCTATGAAGATTAAAAGTTTCACTTCAATTTTAAATTTTCTCAAAGAAGTGAAGAAAAGTTCAACTTCGATTCTGAATTTTCTCAATGAAAATGAAATAAGTTATTGATCATTTCTATTTTCCCAAAATAATATAAAAATTTTCCACTTCAGTTCAGATTTTTCTCAAACAGATGAAAAAATTTAAAATACTGTTCCAAATTTTTCATAGAAGATAGAAAAGTTCAAGTTCTCTTCTGAATTTTACCAAAGAACATAATTCATTTCTAATTTCTCCAGAGAAAATAAAAAGTTTACACATCACTTTTAAGTTCACCAAGACATAAAAATTTAAAGTTCAATTCTAAATTTTTCCATAGAAGATAGGAAAAGTTATACTATGATTATGATTATTTTCCATGAAGATAAAAAGTTTCACTTTAATTCTAAATTTTCTTAAATTCAATTCCGAACTTTCTCAAAGAGATGAAAAAATTTTAAGTTCTGTTCCAAATATTTTCCCGGAAAAAGAAAAGTTCAAATTCGATTCTGAATTTTCACAATGAAAATGAAATAAGTTATTGATCAATTCTATTTTTCTAAAATAATATAAAATTTTCCACTTCAATTCAGATTTTTCTCAAAGAGACAACAAAATTTTAAATATTGTTCCAAATTTTTCATAGAAGATAGGAAAAGTTATACTTTGATTGTGAACATTCTTCATGAAGATATGGAGCTCCACTTTAATTCTGAGTTTTCTCGAAGAAGTGCAAAATGTACAAGTTCTCTTCTGAATTTTCTTAGAGAAGAGAAAAAAAAGTTAGCTCAATTCTGAAATTTACCAATGAAAATGAAAAAGCTTCCATTTCAGTTCCTAATTTCTCAAAGACATAAAAAATTTAAAGTTCAATTCTAAATTTTTCCATAGAAGATAGGAATGGCTATACTATGATTGTGATTATTTACCATGAAGATAAAAAGTTTCACTTTATTTCTAATTTTTCTTAAATTCAGTTCATTCATCTAACCACCAAAAACAATAGGTTAGGTTAGGTATAAATAAATATTAATAAATAATTAGAAACATCTCTACATGTTTAAGTTAGGTTAGGTTAGCTTATCATGAGCGCTCATGATAAGTTAACCTAACCTAGCCTAACTTAAACATGGAGAAATGTTTCTAATTATTTATTAATATTTATTTATACCTAACCTAACCTAACCTATTGTTTTTGGTGGTTAGATGAATGAACTGAATTTAATAAAAATTAGAAATAGAGTGAAACTTTTTATCTTCATGGTGAATAATCACAATCATAGTATAGCCATTCCTATCTTCTATGGAAAAATTTAGAATTGAACTTTAAATTTTTATGTCTTTGAGAAATTATGAACTAAAATGGAAGATTTTTCATTTTAATTGGTAAATTTCAGAATTGAGCTAACTTTTTTTTCTCCTCTCTAAGAAAATTCAGAAGAGAACTTGTACATTTTGCACTTCTTCGAGAAAACTTAGAATTAAAGTGGAGCTTCATATCTTCATGAAGAATATTCACAATCAAAGTAAATTTTGTCATCTCTTTGAGAAAAATCTGAATTGAAGTGGAAAATTTTATATTATTTTAGGAAAATAGAATTGATCAATAACTTATTTCATTTTCATTGAGAAAATTCAGAATCGAAGTTGAACTTTTCTTTTCCGGGAAAATATTTGGAACAGAACTTAAAATTTTTTCATTCTCTTTGAGAAAGGTCGGAATTGAATTTAAGAAAATTTAGAATTAAAATGAAACTTTTTATCTTCATGGAAAATAATCACAATCATAGTATAACTTTTCCTATCTTCTATGGAAAAATTTAGAACTGAACTTTAAATTTTTTATGTCTTGGTGAACTTAAAAATGAAGTGGAAGCTTTTTATTTTCTCTGGAGAAATTAGAATTGAATTGTGTTCGTTGGTAAAATTCAGAAGAGAACTTGAACTTTTCTATCTTCTATGAAAAATTTGGAAGTATTTTAAATTTTTCATCTCTTTGAGAAAAATCTGAACTGAAGTGGAAAATTTTTATATTATTTTGGGAAAATAGAATTGATCAATAACTTTTTTCATTTTCATTAAGAAAATTCAGAATCGAAGTTGAACTTTTCTTCTTCCGGGAAAATATTTGGAACAGAACTTTAAATTTTTTCATCTCTTTGAAAAAGGTCGGAACTGAATTTAAGAAAATTTAGAATTAAAGTGAAACTTTTTATCTTCATGGAAAATAATCACTATCATAGTATAACTTTTCCTATCTTCTACGGAAAAATTTAGAACAGAACTTTAAATTTTTTATGTCTTGGTGAACTTAAAACCGAAGTGGAAGCTTTTTATTTTCTCTGGAGAAATTAGAATTGAATTGTGTTTGTTGGTAAAATTCAGAAGAGAACTTGAACTTTTCTATCTTCTATGAAAAATCTGGAATAATATTTTAAATTTTTCATCTCTTTGAGAAAAATCTGAAGTGAAGTGGAAAGTTTTTATGTTATTTTGGGAAAATAGAATTGATCAATAACTTATTTCATTTTCAATGAGAAAATTCAGAATCGAAGTTGAACTTTTCTTCTTCCGAGAAAATATATTGAACAGAACTTTAAATTTTTTCATCTCTTTGAGAATGGTCAGAACTGAATTTAAGAAAATTTAGAAATAAAGTGAAACTTTTTATCTTCATAGAAAATAATCACAATCATAGTATAACTTTTCCTATCTTCTACGGAAAAATTTAGAAGTGAACTTTAAATTTTTTATGTCTTGGGACTTTTCTTGTTCTGGGAAAATATTTGGAACAGAACTTTAAATTTGACTCTTTGAGAAAGGTCGGAATTGAATTTAAGGAAATTTAGAATTAAAGTGAAACTTTTTATCTTCATGTAAAATAATCACTATTTGATGATCAATAACTTATTGATCAATGACTTATTTCATTTTCATTGAGAAAATTCAGAATCGAAGTTGAACTTTTCTTCTTCCGGGGAAATATTTGGAACAGAACTTTAAATTTTTTCATCTCTTTGAGAATGGTCAGAACTGAATTTAAGCAAATTTAGAAATAAAGTGAAACTTTTTACCTTCATAGAAAATAATCACAATCATAGTATAACTTTTCCTATCTTCTACGGAAAAATTTAGAAGTGAACTTTGAATTTTTTATGTCTTGGGACTTTTCTTGTTCCGGGAAAATATTTGGAACAGAACTTTAAATTTGACTCTTTGAGAAAGGTCGGAATTGAATTTAAGAAAATTTAAAATTAATAGTATTTTAAATTTTTCATCTCTTTGAGAAAAATCTGAACTGAAGTGGAAAATTTTTATATTATATTGGGAAAATAGAAATGATCAATAACTTATTTCATTTTCATTGAGAAAATTCAGAATCGACGTTGAACTTTTCTTCTTCCGGGAAAATATTTGGAACAGAACTTTAAATTTGACTCTTTGAGAAAGGTCGGAATTGAATTTAAGAAAATTTAAAATTAAAGTGAAACTTTATCTTCATGGAAAATAATCACAACCATAGTATAAATTTCCCTATCTTCTACGGAAAAATTTAGAACTGAACTTTAAATTTTTTATGTCTTGGTGAACTTAAAACTGAAGTGGAAGCTTTTTATTTTCTCTGGAGAAATTAGAATTGAATTGTGTTCTTTGGTAAAATTCAGATTAGATCTTGAACTTTTCTATCTTCTATGAAAAATTGAGCCTGCTAGTAGTATCTTTATCTCTAAAAATTCTTTTTCTTACATCTTTGACCTTTTTAATAGATATTCTGAACGTTTGACGTTCTAGCATACCCTAAAAATAATGAACACTTAACAAAATAATGCATAAGATATTTTTAATTAAATAACGACATGTAGAATATTAATATAAAAATACGTTAAATACATTATTATACATTATTAGTACACTTGCGCTTCACTTTCCGTCAATTCATCTTTATATTCATTGATGATATTGTCTGCTAATGTCCTTTTTTTTCTGCCTGCGATTTCACTGTCTATTGTCACATTATTTTTACATAGATAGCAGTTTTGACATATTGACAAGATATGATTAATGACATTATTGCAGGAGTGTGCTTGTCTTCTTCTTGTTCTCTTTAAAATGCTAATACCGGAAAGATGATGATAGGATGTATCAACAGGTAATGTGTTACCAGCAACAGTAGCAAGGAGCTGTCCCCGATCATCGACAATTATTTTTAAGTTTGCATTCTCTTTGAGCACTAATTTCTCTGGTAATGTTACTCTCGCATATCCACCGTTTACATGATTGAAATTCTTGGGTACTCCAAAGAAATCTAACTTCTCGCTGTCATGGCAACGCATGCACACATTTCCAATAGTGTTACCACTTGCACTCGTTTCATAGTTCAGGTATTTCTCCTTGTCAGCATTCAACACGACGATGATTTTTTCATGTCCACATACTTTCGTCGAATAATTCATCTTCACTTTTTACAGATATGAATTGTGTGTTTATCCTTCCACTGCGTAAAAAATACTGATTTAATGCACGCAATAAACTAGGTAGTGTCGATAACCTGCCATAGAGTAGCAGTGGGAAAGCCGCGTCGTGTCTATGAACAAGCACAGAGTACGATTGGTAGTGCCGTAAGCATATTTCATGTCATTTTAAGATACGTAAAAAAGTTAAAATAAATACCATGTTAAAAAAATTCAAAAATTATTTAAAAAAATGGGTGGGGGGGAGGGGTCCCGGTGGTCTTTGGGGGCTCGAGGGGCATTAGGGGGACCGGGGGCCTTTGGGGTTGGGGTATGGGACCTTACGGCTCTGATCAAATGGAACTTGTGTATTATAACGACCACAGAGTTTGACCCTCAAATCCTCTTCTAAAACATCTTCAAAAATCATCTTTTAAAATGTCTCTAACCGTTTCGCCGAAATAATTCCCTAAAATGCCTAAAACAGTTTCGCCCATTTCAACTTGAAAAATGGGTTTAGGATGGACATTAAGAAAATAATTTGTTCTGAAAAGATATAATAAAGCCTTAAAAAAGTATTAAAAAAAATGGGGGGGGGGTACTCTTTGGGATGGCCCTGGGGGGGGCATTAGGACGTCCGGGGGCCCTTGGGGGGGGGGTGGTCCTTTGGGGACCGGAGGCTTCCTTCGGGGTTGGGGTAGGGGGATCGGAGCCCTTTGGGGTTGGGGTAGGGGGATCTGAGTCCCTTTGGGGGTGGGGTAGGGGACCTCACGACACTGTTCAAAAAAAAGCTGTAAAGTATAGTTGTGGGTGAAAAAGATAAGTACTTCAAGTTGGAAAATGGGTTTAGGAGGGACATTAAGAAAGTAACTTGCTCTGAAATGGTCTTTGAAAAGTATTTCTTGGTGTTGAGGTATCCAAAAAGCTGTAAAGTATAGTTGTGGATGAAAAAGATAAGTACTTCAAGTTGGAAAATGGGTTTAGGAGGGTCATTAAGAAAGTAACTTGCTCTGAAATGGTCTTTGAAAAGTATTTCTTGGTGTTGAGGTAACCAAAAAGCTGTAAAGTATAGTTGTGAATGAAAAAGATAAGTACTTCAAGTTGGAAAATGGGTTTAGGAGGGACATTAAGAAAGTAACTCGCTCTGAAATGGTCTTTGAAAAGTATTTCTTGGTGTTGAGGTAACCAAAAAGCTGTAAAGTATAGTTGTGGGTGAAAAAGATAAGTACTTCAAGCTGGAAAATGGGTTTAGGAGGGACATTAAGAAAGTAACTTGCTCTGAAATGGTCTTTGAAAAGTATTTCTTGGTGTTGAGGTAACCAAAAAGCTGTAAAGTATAGTTGTGGGTGAAAAAGATAAGTCGTTCAAGTTGGAAAATTGGTTTAGAAGGGTCATTAAGAAAGTAACTTGCTCTGAAATGGTCTTTGAAAAGTATTTCTTGGTGTTGAGGTATCCAAAAAGCTGTAAAGTATAGTTGTGGATGAAAAAGATAAGTACTTCAAGTTGGAAAATGGGTTTAGGAGGGACATTAAGAAAGTAGCTTGCTCTGAAATGGTCACCATGACATCATCTGTCTCGTGTGATCTAAACTTTGCCTCGGAAACAATTCTGGTCGAACTCCAAAGACATTAATTAACTTGACGTCATCTGTCAGACATTAATTAACTTCCCCGGAAACAATTTGATTAATGACTGACAGCACAGGTGTTCCATTAACCACGTGTTCTCCCTAGGGAGTCTATGCCCATATTAGGAGTCCCGTCAGCATTAAAAAAAAGTTGTAGGTGGCAGCAGGGGTGAATCGTGGGGCTATAAGATAGCCTTCTACTATTTTTCTTGATTTTTTTACTTTTAGCTTACGTTCATCAAGCTTGTACACGAAAATGTTGATTTTTGTAAAAATTGATTCTTTTTTTAAAACTATTTCATTCTTAATTAAAAAAGGCACTAGCTATAGTAATTTCCTTTAGAATGACCCATTAAACAGCTCTCTACGATTTTCCAGTGCCCAGTTAGCTGAGGAGAAAGAAAAAATGGGGGGGGATTGCTGTTGATGCAGAATATCGCAGTTAAAGCAAATTTTCTTGTTTTTAAAGGCAATATATTTTCTTTGTTGTTTAAGCCAAGAGACTGTAAGTTTCCTATGTAAGAGTTTTGAAAAGGCAGTTCTAATAGTGTACTTTGTGATTCGATCTGACTCTATTTTTAGGAGTTATGGGTTATTGTATCTCTTAATATGAGACGTGGTCGCTTCTTACTAGGTTGCAAGCTACCGCTGCAACACGGATATCTTGTTGAAAGATAATCGTGCATAAATATTGCATTCACTTATTACGTCATATATAATAATAACCTTAGATTATGACGTCATTCATCAAGTTTGTGCATAAAAATGCAGTTTTTTTTTGTAAAAAGTGATACTATTTTAAAAGGAATTTTTTTTTAATTACAAAAGAAACTAGATATAGCAATTCCCTTTTAAACGAGCTATTAAACAGCTCTCTGTGATTTTGCCAGCGCCCAGATAGCCGAGAGGAAAAAACGGAAAAAAGATGCCGTCGATGTCGAATATCGTAGGTCAAGCCATTTTTCTTGTTTTTCAAGCAAGCATATTTTCTTTGTTGTTCAAGCCAAGAGACTGTAAGTTTCCTATGTAAAAGTTTAAAGCAAGGCAGTTCTAATAGTGTACTTTGTGCTTCTATCCGACATTATTTTTAGGAGTAAAAATAAATCTTGATAAGATATTTCAGAAAAATATTTTTAGGAGTAACACTTACGTTGTTTTGATTTGGTTAAATTTTAAGACCAGAAGTAGCCCCGAAAGTTCGAACATAATACCTTCAGTCGTTCTTGGGATACTGCTGAGATGCCTTCTTTGGAATTAGCATTATCACAGTGCGTTTTGATTTAATCCCTAAGGCAAAATTTAGTTTTTAACCATAATTGGCAAATGGGAGGGTGGGCGTGGGAGGGTGGGCGTGGGAGGGTGGGAATGGAAGGGGGATTAGTTGCCCTCCAATCACCTTCGACTATTAAAAAGGGCATCAGCCCTTTCTATTTTAAATTGAATAAGCCCTTTTCAAAGTTCCCACGACAAATCATTTGATACGAAGTGCCCTGGTCTAAACAACAACAACAACAAAAAATAATACATTATACCCACATCGATCTTTACTATAAAAATGTCAAGCCTTCCAATCACTTTTGACTATTAAAAGGGCACTAGGCCTTTCGATTTCCAATCGAATGAGCCCTTTTGGAAACGACAACGCTTTCTATAAACACCTTATATGCCCCCAGGGCATAAATTACAACCCTTACCTTAAGGTCTGTTAGGGTGGTTGTCATCCTCTAAGACCAAATTTCCAGAACTCTCAACTGCGTTAAACAAAATTGCTATCTCAAAATTTTAATTGGATGTGTTTGGGGAACTGGTGGGCGTGAGAGGGGTGGTAGTCGCTCTCCAACCGCTTTCAACTATTAAAAATGGCCCTAGCCCTTTCAATTTCCAATCAAATGAGCCCTTTTGAAGTTTCTACGACAAAACAATTATTTAAAAACAACTCCTGAAACACAAGGGCTATTTAATTAGAATAAGAAGCTTGTTTTAAAAATACTAGAAAAAACGTATATGAAGGGCATCCCTCTCATATACGGAATAATTTCTGTTCGTTTTAAGTTTTAATGGTGAACCTTACTTTCAGTTGAAAAAACCTGTTTCCTTTTTTTTTATTTAATCACTGAAAGGTAGAACAAATGCTCAGGGAAAAAACATTGACATGTTGCTGAGTTTGAATAGCCAGAAGTAGTCAGTAGGTCATCTTTCTTTACCCTGAGCCCGAGTAATTTCAAGTCTAGATTTCTATGATATTCACTCTTGTAATCGAAGTTTGTTTTTATTGCTTGATTTTCTATTATTCAAAGTTTAAAAAAATTGTGCAAAATACACTTTTATTATAATTGTTGGTACTTTTCTATCAGCCACGACACATTCGAGAATTTGGTTCTTCAGGTACGGGGTAGAAACAACCGCTATGCTTGAGAAATAGATAGGATATAGTAATAATAATAATAATAATATAATAATATATATTGAATCTATAATATGCGTACCATTCAGAATCAGGGATAGCAGATGCGGATAAAGACTCATCGCTTTTAGAGGACAGAAAACGCCAAAGGAGAGAAGGATTAATTTTGGCCCGTGTAGATTCGATATCAATCATCTTTTTTCATATGTAAAAAAAAATCATCATATAAAATCATCAATCATATATATAATTTGGGCTGTATATTTGCACACTAGGGGGATGGTGGGGTGGGGGTTAAGTATAGCGGGGCTGCATGCAATAAGTAACCTAACCTAAATAAACCAAAATACCAACTAAATATTTATTAAAACATAGCTACAATGTAGTTTTCCACTGAATCGAAGCTAATTGTCTCCGTATACAAACAGCAATAAACCGGTTGTTGTATGATTTTATAGATTCAGATTCTCGAGTGTGTAGTGGCTAACAGATAAGTACCCAATTTTTTTTAACTTTGCAAAGCCAAGAGTTAATCTGAATAAAACTGATCAGAAATATCGAAATCGATATATCGACTATCGAATATCGAAAGCAAAAATATCGATATTTCGATATATCGTTTGATCAAATTATCGCCCAACACTAATTCCTAAACTCGAAGCCAATCAAAATAAAGAAAACTTAATCTTGCAAAATACGTTTAGACTATAATTTTAAACAAAATCAAATAGAAACAAAAATAATTTAAACCATTAAAAACCTTAAGAATCTATCAGCAAAAAAAAGAATATCATATTTATTTAAATAAAAATAATAAAATTCAGTATGAATGGTCCTTTAAAAACAGCAGATTTTTCAAAACTGTGCCGCATGACACAAATTATTGGAATTTGTTCTATTTAATACATTTATAAGATTCAATGGGAATTTATATAAACAAACTGTAGGTATTCCTATGGGTGGGAATGCGAGTCCATTCATAGCAGACCTGTTTTTAAGTCAATTAGAATATGAATATATGATAAATAAAAATAGCCCAAGCAATGTAAAATATAACCTTTCAAATAATAAAAGATATCTGGACGACCTCTTAGTAATAAATTGTGCAGAGTTTATTGAGATTTCAAAAAATATTTATCCACAAGAGTTAATCCTTGAGCCTAGCTATGGGATGGGACACTCCGACCATTTCTTAGATTTAAATAGCCTATTAATATTTCAAATAGGCCTAATAATAAATTAGTTTTTAAATTATATAATAAAACGGATGATTTTAATTTTGAAGTAATTAATTTTCCATTTCTTGAAAGTAATATACATTCAAATATTACTTATTCAGCTTATTATTCCCAATTATTTAGGTATGCAAAAATATGCAGTAATTACACAGATTTTAAAAATAGATGTAAAAAGCTGAGCAAAAAACTGATCTTAAGAGGTTTTTCTGCCAAAAAAATTGGTTGGCAATTCAAAAAATTTAGTTTTATATATCATGAACTTTTAGGTAGAATATACAAAAAATTATAAAGAAATACTGAATGATATTTTAATATAATTTCTCTTGCGCTTTTCTTTTTTGGATGTTTGAGTTTGTAGGGGTTTTCAAACAAGCTTGAGGATCTTTAAATTGGTAATTGGTTCCAGATACCAATAAAAGATACATCTGGACATGTCTTCATTTGTTCCAGAATGGTCTCTTTCAGTGACCTCTGGGATTTTATTATGGAAACATTGAAACACTTTTTGTATATAATTTTTAATAGCTTGACTAGTATGCATGTATTTCACAAGTTTTACCTGACATAGGGTTACCATATAGATCTTATGGTAGAGGCTCCACTGTGCCAGGTAAAGAAAGTAAAGCCTCAAAACCCATTAAGGCAGGTGGTATTTCTTCTGATGAGCCCTAAATGGAAGGTTCTACTTGGAAATATTTTGCTAGATTTAAGGTGCTTTTGCTGGTAAATTTACAATGACTTACATTTATTGATGATGACTTTGCATGGATTTGGACATTTCTATTTGGTTGACGGTTTGGGTATACTGTTTGGTCCTAGGTAGTTGGATAGATGGGTAAGGTAAAAGCCTCGTTCAAGTGCACATTTGTCTCAATTGCTGGATTGGGATGACAGTTTTTTTTTTTTTTTTTTTGCCAAGTAATTACCTCTTAAACATAATATAATCCAACAATTCAATTACACCAAATAACAATTTATAGCTACCGAAGATTTGTTAAAATTTGCTAAATCAACATTATGACTTTTTTTAAGTCCAGGATAAGTAAATCTGACCTACAAAGTAGGCTTATCTCTAATTTTCAAGAAATATGAAATATGGTAACAATCTAATTAATGACTTGTAACCTAACAAGAAATATCCAGTGCAACAAAATCAACCAAACCTTTCTTTCTTCAATAAAAAGATCTTACCCCCTTACCCAAAAATAGACTCATGTAAGATCAAATCCAATTTACAAATTATAGACTATTCAATTTTGAACAAAAACAACTATAAATAACATATAGAATTTTAATCACAAATTTATAGCCAAAAATCAATGCTTTTATATTATCAATATAAATCCTTTAAATTATATGTATGTATTATCAAATATATACAAGCCTATTACAAGAAAAACCCAAAAGATGCATAATGGAATGCCAACTAACCTTAATGCACGATACAATGCTTAATGTTGTGACAACTAGTATATATAAGTACTTTAGCTTACCCTTATAAAACAATTTAGTATAGCATAAACAATGAATAAAAACATTAGTCCTAGTAAATGTGTAATCAAATTTGGACATTAACTAAACATTGTTGAGTATGCTAGCTAACAATTTAAACAAATGATAGGCTAATTAATAATGCCAGTACTCTGATTACTCCTAAACTCAAAAAGACACTGTAATTCTATATCAAGAAAAATCAATAGGCATTGTGTAAACAAAACAATATTTACCATCAAATTTTTCAAATGAAGGTCAAATAAGTAATTCTTATTGACATACGTAACTAATATTAACATTAATTTTAGAGACCAAAATGATGATCAAATCAATAATGATGAGCATTTTTATTCTACATATAAAAACTCAGGACATAGTAGAACATGGATTAATATTTAAGCATGAAAATTCACTTCTGGCCAGCCATAATGCATGGAAAATATTCATGAAACTAGATCCAAAACCTTTTGAGACCTTATTTCTCCAAGTAATGAGACTGGAAAGAAATACAAATGAACTAAAGGATTCAATCTTTCAATTTCTAAGATCAGACAAAGGATTGCAAGAAAATAAAAGCTTTCAAAAAAAGAGAGAGGATATATCACTTCCCATAATCCCAAACTTGAAATCAAAAAACCTAATGAATGACTTTGATAAGAAAATGGCTGAAATAGATAAAACTATAGGAATAAGCGCAAAAGGGAACAGACAAAAAAGATCAATAAAGGATTACCCATCTTCCAAAAATGATAAAAAACCACATAAAAACTCAAAGACTCCAATTCAACCCCCTGCAAAAGAAAGAAAATTTTATGATGGAAACTATGCATTAATAAATTAAATACCAAATATATGGAATTTTCTCAAAGGACCTAATGCATGGAACATTCTCAAGGGACTATGGAACAAAAAAGTCTTAGTAAAAATTTATGATGACCTATCAATTCCTGGAATAAACACTGAGATCACAACGAATCCCCAAGATACTATGCAATCCAGTACATCTAAATCTGAGGTACTAAACACTCAATCAACTCAAATTGAAGAAGGTGCAACCCCTAAGGACACATCAAAAGCCACTTCACCCCCAATTCAAATAACCACAGTAAAGTCAAATGAAGTGTTAAAAGGAAGAAAAATACCAGAAATAATAAAAGGCACCAAAGGAATAGAAATTTCTACAAATTCTACAAACAATGTGAGCAAGCCAATACACAAATTTAAATGTCAATATTTTTGTAGAAAAATAAATCCAACAATAAATATAAGTGGAAATAACAAAACCACAATGATCTTAAATGTCACAACAAAGAAAGTAATAACCACCACCCCAGAACCTACAAGAGAAATAATAACCATTACCCCAGAACCTATGGAATTGGAAACATCAATATCTGAAACAACAACCAATTCCCTCCCCAAACGGATATACCCGAATGAGAATTACATAACAATTAGACAGTTACCCCAAACCACCAGGTGGGTATGGAAATCTTCAATGAATAAGAATACTGGACTACAAATGAGAATCCCAATCATTGAAAATGATTATAGTGGACAAGAATATATCAAAGAAAATAAAAATGGTAAGGATAATGATGATGACTACCCAAGAGAATGTTCAACTATTGCTGGAAAGAAAATTTGCACACGACTGGCAGCTGATGAACCTACAGAAGATAATTTGGAAGTACTCCCAGAATCAACAAAGGAAAATGCTCTAAAATTATCAAATCATCAAACCTTCCTAATATTGTACAGACAAAGGTTGCAAACCTTATTTGAACTATTCAATGCTGAAATACAAAAACTCAAGCAAAGCACAACAAGAATATTTGAAGTCTTCTTCAGGAAAAGCAGATATCAAAGGTCCACAAGCTTAATACCAATCATTGGTGAACTTGCCTCACGACTCTTTGGGTTATCAACCGATGAAGACTTAAACATATTAAGAGAAAATGTAAAAAATTGAATACAGCAATGAACACCACACTACACATCCAGAAGATACAAGCAAGCATAGCTAGCTATCAAAAAGACAAAATTGAAGCAATTTCCAAGAAAATTTCAAGAACAGTCAATACAATGAATTACTTGAAAAATGAAGTTGACCGTGTATTATCAGATTCTGGACTAACACTAATATCAATAGACATCATAACCATGTCGTTACTAAATCTGGCTACAGATGTGAGTAAATTCGAATTTGCCTTATTTGCACTAACAGGTGGAACATTATCCTATGACTTAGTTGATCCAACCAGCTTAAAAAATATCCTAGATGAGATTAAAACCCACTTAACATTCGGTCTCCATTTACCAGTGGAACCAGAAGTTGCTAACCTATTCCTATATTATACCAAACTAAAAGTACATATTACAGAAATAAACAACCAACTTTTTGTAGTAGTAACAATATCCCTGATCAATCAACAATCAATATATGATCTATATAAAATTTCTACCTTTCCTGTTAATATTAAGGAAACCAATTCATTTGTAAGCATTGTGCCAGAGGCAGAGTATTTGTTAATTGACCAAGACAGAAGGAAATATGCATTGGCAAATGCACAAGACTTAAAAGAATGTGTCACATTCAAAAACTTGGTCTGTCAACTAACATTACCTATCTAAAATGTAAAAATAGGATCATGTATGTTAGATATTTTTCTGAAAGAATCCCAACAGGAGGACATCACAATATCTGAGATGATGTCATAATAACTCCACAACTCTGATGTGTAAGAATAAATAAATAGCAATGTCCGATGATTTTGCTTTCTTATTGTAAGCACGAAAATTGATTGCTTAGCCATAGTTTCTTAAACGGACCCCTACCCTTGGAGAAAAAGACTATTTTGTTTTCTTTAACATCTTGGATGCTTAGGCTGCATCAAATTTCTCTGTAATAATTGATCTTAGGAATGGTTGTAATAATTTATTATTCTATTAATAAACCTATTTAACTCGTTTCTAATTAAGTTTGTAAAAAGTTTCTTGTCTTCAAGGGCTAAAAATACTTGTTAACTTTTTGAGGCGGAGGAGGGATTTTTCTGACTGGTTAGCCATTTTAACCGACTGTTTTTTTTTTTTTTCAATTATTAGCATAAGGCTGGTTTCAAATACAAAACTGACCACCTTCTTCAAGCTATACAATTCTTCCGGTTTCAAATACAAAACTGGAGAGCACAGTTAATGCCAAAGAATTGTATAGCTTGAAGAAGGTGGTCAGTTTTCTCGAGCGAAGGATGTGTTAGATGTTTTTTGTTGCACAGAGTTTTGTGTTTGCAATCACCAGATCAAGCTGTCCAGTCTGAAGCTTTTTTGCAAGAATCTTCGTCTTCAAATTCAACATGACTTGGCGTATGAACACAAGAATTAAAATAAAATCAAGCATGGTGTGATGCAAAGCCTTGGTTCCCCATCTTTACCATTTTCCTTATAACAAAACTCCCGTAAATGTCTGTCCCATTTATTTCTTTTTTTACTAAGGTATCCTTTACTTCTCCTTTGTGGGATCTTATTGAAAATAATCCAAACTTGTTTCCAGCTGTACATCCTTTAGGATGCACCCATCCATAGAAGCCCTCCTGAGAGAGGCCAGTATGGGCGTTAAAGTTTCCCAAAAATGAAAATAAATCGGCAGAAAAACGTTTCTTAAATTCACAAGTCTCCAAAAAAAAGAAAACTTGGTGAAAATTGTTGGGCTATGTTTAGCTTGTCCAATTAACGAAAAGGGTGGTGCGACGGAAATTTTTCTGTATTTTGTTCTGCAAATCAAATAGGGCCAAAATGCCATCAAGCAAAAATTCTGAGATAACAAGTCGTTTTTATACTTAGTGACAGGCTATGTGGATACACTACAATTTTCCGATCTTGTCATTGCGAATTACTAATTTCTACCCTTTTCTGCCGCATGATAGAAATGTTTATCCCGATTACGGCCAAAAAGATATAAAGAGCAAAGTCAAAGATACCCAATTGTACTTTATCCACAGATTTCTCCAATTTAATTCTCTCCTATTTTTCAAAAGATGTGTTAGATATTTTTTTAGACCATTGAATGACTAATTTATAGCTTGTTTCAGGAAGGTATATCCAGCGACATTTGTAAGATCTTCTGATGATTTTGACCCTGGTATTAAGTGTCATATAGTAGCTAATGTTAAATACCTCCGTTATTTCATTTCTTTCATCCTCCAATTTTAGTTCCAAAAGTTTCAGGTACATACACCAAAGGACAAATGTGCATTTTATTGAGATTAGTCTTAATATTGTTCTAAAACGTAAGCCATTAGCAAGAACTGAATTTGGGAAACTGCAAAAAGAGAGCTCTTGTCGAAGCCACTGATATTCAAGGATGGACTTTTCGAGGGCTTTAGAACTATTTTGGGAGGTGCTTTTGACATAATTGTGGATGTTCCTCAGCTAATTGAGAATTTAGTTTAAATTTTAGTGCCTGCCTGGGAGTATGATGCTCAATGTTTGTATACAATTAAATATATGGAACAGTTAGTATCTGAAGAGATTACGACAAGGGAACGTTTGGCAGAAGAAGTTTTTGCCAAGCTATTGAATTTTATAGATAAGGAGATGACAGCTAATGTTTTACACACTTCCCGTCTTTTCTTGGGAATCTTTTGGAGCCAAAGCTAGTGATAATGTAGAGCAATTTATTAGTTAAAAAAATCTGGGTTTTATGCAGAGTTCACTTTGAAGCCTGCCTCAAGTATTGCATCCTGAACAAAGATATAATGCTAGCAAAAAAAGGGTTTTATGTTATGCCCTGGGGGTATATAAGGTTTTTAAAGAAGGTGTTGTTGTAGAAACTTCAATAAAAGCTCATTCGACTGAAAATTCAAATGGCTAGTGCCCTTTTTAATAGTTGAAAGTGATTGGAGGGCAACTACTCGAACAAAGCCTCATTTCACCCGCACAGTTTGGATTTCATAGGCAGCGCGCCAGCGCTGCTTAAGTAAAGAACGATATGGGAACAATGTGTTTTTTTTTTGTTTTTTTCTCTGTACCCAAGCACTTTGTATCAAAGGCGTTGTCGTAGAAACTTCCAAACAGGCTCATTTGATTGGAAATTTAAAGGGCTAGTGCCCTTTTTAATAGTTGAAAGTGATTGGAGGGCGACTAGCCCCCCCCCCCCACCACGCCCATCATTCCCCCAAACACATCCAATCAAAATTTTGAGATATCCATTTTGTTCAGCATAGTTGTTTTCCAGATTGAAAATATGTTTTTGAGGAGGACACTCCATCACAACCCTCAGGGCAAGGGTTTTAAGTTTTGTTCAGCATAGTTGATTTCCAGATAGAAAATATGTTTTTGAGGAGGACACTCCCCCACAAACCTCAGAGTAAGGGTTTTAAGTTATGCCCTGGGGGCATATAAGGTTTTTATAGATAGAGTTGTCGTAGAAACTTCAAAAAAGGCTCATTCAATTGGAAATTCAAAGGGTTAGTGCCCCTTTTAATAGTTGAAAGGAACTGGAGGGCAACTAGCCCCCCCCCCCACCCCCATCTTTCCCCCAAACACATGCAATGAAAATTGTGAAATAGCCATTTTGTTCAACGTAGTTAATTTCCAGATAGAAAGTAGGTTTTTAAGAGAAAACTCCCCCCCCCCCAACCATCAGGGCAAGGGTTTTAAGTTATGCCCTGGGGGCATATAAGGCTTATATAGAAGGCGTTGTCGTAGAAACTTCAAAACAGGCTCATTTGATTGGAAATTCAAAGGACTAGTGCCCTTTTTAATTGTCAAAAGGGATTGAACGGCAACTAGCCCCCCCCCCCCACGCCCATCATTCCCCCAAACACATCCAATCAAAATTTTGAGATAGCCATTTTGTTCGGCGCAGTTGATTTCCACATAGAAAATTTGTTTTTGAAGAGGACACTCCCCCACAACCCTCAGGGCAAGGGTTTTAAGTTATGCACCAGAGGCATGTAAGGTTTTTATAGAAGGCCATCCCAAAATTTTGATTGGATGTGTCTGGGAAAATGGTGGTCGTGAGAGGGGCATTAGTCACTCTCCAATCACTTTCAACTATTAAAAAAGGCACTAGCCCTTTCAATTTCCAATCAAATGGCCCTTTTGAAGTTTCTATGACAACACTTTCAATAAAAACCTTATATGCCCCCTGGGCATAACTTACAACCCTTGCCCTGAGGGCTGAGGGGGGGGGGGTGTCATCCTCAAAGACCTAATTTCTAGAGCTTTCTGCAACTTCGAACAAAATGGCTATCTGAAAATTTTGATTGGATGTGTTTTGGGGAATGTTGGCTGTGAGAGGGGGGTTAGTTACCCTCCAATCACTTTCAAATATTATAAAGGGCATTAGTGCTCTCAATTTAAAATTGAATGAACCCCTTTTGAAGTTTTACAACACCTCTATCTAAAAAAACCTTATCCCTCAGGGCATAACTTACAACTTTTGCCCTGGGGGCTCTGAGGGGCTTATCATCCCTAAATAAAACATATGCTATTAAAATAAGCATTTGTTGCTAACTATTTGAAGAACTATTGCTTATCCCCGAATTACGTTGCCTTCAGCTTTTTAATCACATATTGCTTCATCCCGAGCGTACAATATGTAGATACATCCTTTTTTGTGAACCAAAACTATCTTGGACACGAAAACTAGGCATAAACTTAAGGAAGACTGGGAACAATAGGGAGGATTCTGGAGACATTGTCAGGAATGGAACAAAGACTGTCTGAATATCACCAGGAAAGTCACAACTGACAGAATGGTCGTCAGAATTGACTCCAAGATCTTTTGGTCCCTCAGAGGGTTGTTTTTCGTCGAAAGTAAGTAAATAATATACTTTTTTGCCCATACATTGGTAAAATCTTCCAAAAGAAGATAATAATGTTTGTGGCCAAAAGAAGACAATAAGGTTGTGGCACAGTCCTCTTCAACCGATTCATTCGCTGTATGATGTGTGGCCAATTTGTGCCAACAACTGTTAACATATTACCTAAATTATTTGACGATGGCCATAAATGAACCATTTTTCTTCTACTGAACTCCTACCATCTCTCTATTCGGAGATGGTTACTCTGGTACCTCCACCCATCATTTTTCGGACTTCTACCACCTCTGGGATAAATTGTTAGATTTTAATACCAGTCTTAGGATTGGCAATCTTTTGGTTATTATAGTAACATATCAAACACAAAACCAAAGAGTAAAAGAGAGAAATTATGGTGTTTTAACACTCATAAAATAGAAATTATAATATATCAGTGCTACTGACTGTTCAAGGTCACCCTGCTGAACCAGAAAAATTCGAAACAACCTTCATATTCCGATTTTTTATTTCAATTTTGTGGCTTAATCAACATTGCTGATATGCCGCTAGTCTTAACAATTTCCTCATTTAATTTTGGTTTCCTACTTTAATATATTTTCTGTACCTTCGTGTGAAATTTGCGAGGGGGTTTGTGGGACTACCGAAGGTGGGAGGCTATGCTAGGTGGCGACGAATCGTCGGGTGAAGCTCATTTTTAAATATTCCTGATCGGGTGCACCCTGCTCAAGATAGTCCTGCCAGACTTAGCTGGGACATGACTCTTATGATGGAGGCGAATTTTTGTATTAATAAAAGACCGACATAGTTACCAGGTCAGAACGGCCTTGGATCGATTGCAGAGGATTAGTATCAGGATTTCCAGAATTTGCTGCATGAGCTGGTTGATTTTGAGGGCGTAGGAGAAAAGCAATATGGCCTTCTGGAGCATTGACAAAAAGGGGACATGCTCATTCCATGACTGGCTTGATGCACGACGTCCGAAAAGAGGCATAAAGGACTCATCAGGGAGGAGACTGTTGCATCTTAGGATACTTCGTTGAGCAGCTATGCTGCTTCTATAGCAAGAAGGTCTCACTTTGCTGATAAGCTCTAAGTTGACCCAACCTTACATTCTTTGTAAATAGGTGGATTCTTTTGTTTTTAGATTTTCTTTTTATTGATGACAAAGTAGATAAGGCTAGGTTAATCTGCAGCAGTTTAAAAAATGCATATACTTACCGATATAGTCCGATAAGTAAAAAAAAAAAACATCATGCTCAATTTCGATTTTTATTCCGAAGAATAAATATTCAGCCCTGCTGGGACTGTATTCAATTTTGATAGCTTTTTTATGAAACTTTTTTCATCCTCCCTATAAGTTTCGTGACAAAATTAATCGGCAGAAGGAATAAAATTACAATTTGCCAGTGTTGCCTCAACAGAGAGCTCGGAAAAATGTATTTCAGTTGGCAGGTAGCTGACGGTCAGCTGCTGACCTATTATATTAATCTGAAACAGTCATCTCTGATACTCTATCGTTATTCTTGTTCTCTTGAGACCGTTTGTTATTTTTTGTTCACTAAATTATTAACTTAGTCCCCTTAAAATCGAGCAGTATATAAACACATAAATGAAATTACAAAAAATACTTCAACAAATGAAGCAAGGCAACCATTAAAGATAGGCTAATGGCGCCCATAAGGGGGGGGGGCAGCCCCTCTCCTGGCTGAATGACGGTGTAATATATTTTTATTAATTTAAAAAAGAATTTCCACAGAATAAGTTTGTAAAGCAAAGTGAAGAGCTCTATCAAGCCAAAATGGGCAGAAATAAAATCAAATAATCATCCTAGCGTAAAACTACCACAAATCACTATCAACAAGTAAATGAAACTAAAAACGAACATAAATTATAAAAAAAGATCGTCAAACTCGAGACGAGCAAAAATAAACATAACTAGGGCTGGTAACCCCCATGCCTTCTCAAGACCAGACCATAACTTAGGCTTTACTGAAAAAAAAGACAGTGTACTGTCAGTTTCATATACCTATACTGATATTTATTCCTTAAAATAGAAAGAAGGGTAAAAAAAGTGAGTAAAAAAGGTTTTTTACTTATTTAAGTAAAAAAAGTAAAAAAATTTAAACATATTTTGTTTTCAGTAAAGCGCAAACTATGTTCTGGTCTTGAGAAGGCATGGGGGTCATCAGCTATACTAATGTTAATTTTTGCTCGTCTCGAGTTTGATTCGGCCATGTATTCTAATTTCTGTCCATTTTGAGTTTCATTTATTTATTGATAGTGATTTGTGGTAGTTTTACGCTTGGATGATTACTTGACTTCATTTCTGCCCATTTTTGGCTTAATGGAGCTCTTTACTTTTCTTTGAAAAGCTTGTTTTGTGGAAAGTTTTTATAGATGAATTTCTGTTCGTTTTTTGTTGACAAAGTCATTTTTATGAAAAAAATTAATATTTTTGGCACGCCCAATATCCCTAAAGACATAGTGACCATTCTGCTATGCTGAACAAAATAGTTGTCTCAAAATTTTGACTAGATGTGTTTGGGAAATAAATCGGCTTGAGAGACAGGCTGATTGCCCTACAATCTCTTTTCACTCTTAGAAAGGACACTAGTACTTTTAATTTTGAATCGAATTAGCTTCTTTAAATGTTTCAATGATAATTCTAGCTATTATAGAATGGTGCTTCCTATGATATTGCTTATATGCCTTTTTGAAAACCTGCATGTATACAGTTTTTTGTTTAATTGGAACACCCCTAAACACTTCCTAGAAGTTTCACCTTGCTACTCTTTGTGTCATTAGTTACAGTAACTGTAGTTGGAGTGCTAAAAGTATACACATAGTGCCTACTCTTAAAGGTCTAAATAATATAAGCTGTTCTTGAGGTACTGTTTTGTCACCTTTTTGAAAGTTCACATGCTCATAGTTTGTTTGAATTTAGCTCAACGTCTGACTGAATATTTCTTATATTTGATTAATGAAGACATTGTTATTTTGTTATAAGGATATTTTATATTGACTTTGCAGTAATATTGTTTCTATTACTATAAGAAAAAGAAGCTGTGAGAAGAAAACAAAATGGATTTTCGTCAAATTATCAATATAAATAATATAATATAAAATATAATTAAAAAAATTTATCATAAAATATTTTTATACAAATATAGCATAAAATATAATCATATATAAATATAACAGTAAATAGATTTTATCACGTTTTCTAGGTGTGTTTGGATTGTCTAATTTGGGCAACACTTGTTATTTGAATGCTGCTCTTCAGGCATTATTAAATTGTCCGGAGTTAACGCAGTACTTCATCGCCTGCAAAGGGTTTGTGATTGGAGCAGTTGGCACAAAATCAGATGGCAAAGCCAGTTTAGCAAGAAACTACATGCAGCTTGTACATCATGTATGGGTGGATGGCAGCATCAAAGAATATGTAGCACCTACAGGAGTTCTTCATGCTATCATCAAACAAGCAAGTTTTATTTTTCGTCTTCAAAATATAGTAAATAGCCTGATTTACTAAATCAAAGGTTTGCCAATAGTCGTCAAAGAATTGCTATCCTGAGGGCCGTTTTCAGGGTTTTTGTTCGGGGGGGGGGAAACTTTGCAAAGCATAATAAAAGTTTGTTTACATGTATTTTTGTTACTTTTTCTACGAGTTGGACACAAATTTCGGGGGAGACGTTCAAATGGTCTACTTTCCCCTGAATACGACCCTAGCTGTCCAATTAAAAATATTGAAAAATTCAAGAACAAAATCTCCTGAATATTAGATGAAAAAAAATTAAAGGGCAAAACTCAGGGAAACAAAATCGAGAGAAAAAAGCAGTCATTTCCACAAGTATTTCCTCCTAGCACGTTTTAGGGCTAGAAAGTATAGCAGGAAAATTAATTAAAATATCAACCTTTAAAAAATCATGGAAGAAAAAGAGCCCTGTAAACACTTAAAATGAGAAATGAGGAAACATCAAAACTCCAGAGACCTAATAAAACGAAAATGTTTATTATTTTAAATAAAAATAAAATTGAGAAACTGTAAAAATTTAAAAGTAAACAAATACAAACATTAAATTGAACACGAATTATATCAATAACCTATAGGTCTTTCATCTATGTCCTATCTATGGGGTCTTAAAATTTATTTATGAAATAATGTTACTTAGATCTATTAAAATAATTTGATTTGGTTTGAATCAAATAATCTTTTTTCTTTATAATGAAATGTATTCTTCTTCTGTTTAACAGCAGGCGGGCTTTTCAGTAAAACTATTTAGCCCTTTTCCTTTTGCTTCACTCTGTGGGCTACAGAGCTACTGGCTTGATTGCCTCATATTTATTAGATATATTCAGATATCTTTCAGCAGATCTTTCGACTCTAGGAGTTCAAATATAAGATGATAGATGTCGATTTCTATGCTCTGTGTGCAGGTATAGTTGGCTAGGCTCTTGGCTGATAGTGGGATTTTGTGGTGTTTGAAGTATTTTAACAGTTTACAAAGCAAGGTATGTTGTGCAGACGTCAGCATATTACATTCAAATAGGCAATGGTCAATTGTTTCATTATTCATATTACAATGCCTGCAAAGAGGGGACAGGGGAATTGAACCACTTGAATTAGAAAGCTTATATGAGAATGCAAGGAAATTTAGTCCGTTTGTTCCAGAACGAATTCTATGATAAATTTTAGATAGATACTTATTGGGAAAGGGGGAAAGGATAGGATTAATCTTATTAAAATTAATATCTGATAGCCTCCATCGGTAAATATCTCTAATTGGGATTGGTCTCCCACTTGGCTGGTCAATATTTATAGCATTTTTTGCTATTTCATCAACCTGATGATTACCACTTATGCCAGAGTGGCTAGGAATGTACTGAAAGTAAGTTTTTATGCCACTTGAAGCAAGATTATCAATAATACTGTGACAATGATAAGTGTCAATGTCCAACTTATATTGAGGAGCTGAGGCCAGCAACTCAAGGCTTGATAAAGAGTCGGAATAGATGATAATATTATTCGAATTTTCAATCAAAGGTTGGTTTTGCTTAAGGTGTTTTAATGCCATGATTATGGCATTTAACTCAGCAGACATTATAGATAAATTATTAAATAATCTCTCGCCCATTGCAATTTTCAGGTGAGGAAGGAAAACACCACTTGCAACCTTCTCATTCATTTTTGACCCATCAACAAATATTTGGAAGTGATTTTTATAGGTAATTGTATTAAGTTCTGCAAATTTTTTCTGGACAAAAGCAATGGGGGTTAAATCTTTATTCCATTTTGAAAATTCAGTATTTATTATGGGAAATGACCAATTCCATGGGGGGATTGGGGGAAAGTAGGTGCAATAGACTTTGCTGGTACAGGGAACTTCTTTTGAATATTGGCATACTCATCTGCAATACCTCTATACATGGCTGGATTTCTTAACCAATTATGTAATGTGTGTGAGCTATTTGATTCAATTTTTGTAAGATGTTTTATCAAGAGAAAGCTACGTCTCTCCCTTATTGTTGTTAATCCACTCTCCATGAGCAGAAACTTGGTGCTTGTGGGTTTCCTAAGACCAAATATGAGACGTATTATATCCTTTTGTGTTGTTTCAATTTTTTGCATCTGGGTCTTTGCACATGCACCATAGACAATGAGCCCATAGTCAATATGGGGTCTTATATGTGATTTATAAAACTGGAGTAAGGTTTTCTCCTTACAACCCCAGGGTGTGGAAAGAAGTCTTTTTAGTATATTTGCTTTTCTTTAACATTTTTTTATTGTGTTTGAAATGTGGAGGTGGAAATTAAGTTTTTGGTCAAGCATGAGACCTAGGTAATTAATATTATTATCTTCTGGAATAGTTGTTTTATTTAGAGTTAGTTTTGCATTAACATGGTTTCGCTTCCGGTGAAATTGGATTATTTTTGACTTGGTGGGTGCAATGGGTAAATCTGAATGTTGAGAGAATTTTTCAAACTGGAAAAGTGACTTTTGCAGATTTGACAGTGCTATCTGAAAGGTGTTGCCAGATGACCATAGCACCAGATCATCAGCATATTGTAGATTCGTGTGGGGTAGGTTCATGTCCCAGAGATATAGGGCAAAAAGGAGGCAACTGAGGACTGCTCCCTGAGGTAGGCCTTTGGATACTGTCTTTTGGGGTGAAGAGGCTGAACCAACACAAACAATGAAACTTCGCACTTCTATGAAGGATTTAATAAAGGATACTAGCTTAGGAGGTACTCCAAGGTTTGCAAGTTTATTTAAAAGGATTTGGTGGTTCACATTGTCATAAGGTCCTTCAAAATCTAGGAAAGCTGCCACTAGGATATTATTTTTTGAGAAAGATTCATTTATTGCATTTGTTAGCAAAATGAAAGCATCTGTTGAGGAGTGGTATTTCCTGAATCCAGTTTGAGTGTGTGGGATCATGTTATTTTTCTCAACAAACCAGAGGAGTCTGTGATAAATCATTTTCTCCTTTATTTTCCCCATCACAGGTGTAATCATTATGGGCCTATAAGACTCAGGGTTATCTTTTGGTTTATTTTTCTTTAGGATTGGTAGGAGGGACGAACGTTTCCATATATTGGGGGACCTAGAAGATGCCCAAGCGTGATTATAACAATTTAGCAGTTCTTGTTTGTATGAAGGTGTGAGATTCTTTATCCATGTAGGGTGTATATTGTCATAGCTACTGCTAGTTTTGGACCTAATATGATGTATTGCATTATTCAATTCCTGGATTGAAAATGGATTAGTTATGTACTCGGATCCCGGGCGTGGTTGGTAACTAGGGTTCATAGGAATTGTGGACAGTTTGCTTTGATTATTTGATGTTAGCTTATTAACAAAAAGAGTTGCAAATAGGTTAGCCTTTTCATTATCATTGTCATAATGGGTATTATTATGTATAAGCTCATACAGGAGTGGGTTGGGAGAAGTCTTTTTCCCAAATATGTGGCTTATGACTTTATGTGTAATTGGCTCATTTGTTTCTCTGGAGAGATTATTTGCAAAATTATTCCAGTATTTACATTTAGCATCTAATATAGTCCTTTTTAGATTAGATTCTGCTTGTAGTTTTTTTAAATATGTAGTAGGTGTTGGTTTTTTTATGAATTCTGTCCTAGGTGCCTTTTTTATCCTCCATTTATTTAGGCACTCATTTGTCCACCATGCTTTAGGAATTTGTTTAGGGAATGTTTTCTTAGGTGTTGTCCTGGGGATAGCATGATTAGCTGTATTTATTAGTAAAGATGTCAACGCTTCAGCATGTGTGTCAACTGTTGTGTTAGAAATGCATGAACTTTGGGTGAAACTTGTAATTTCATCATTTAGCTTATTTTGGAAAATAGACCAATTTGCTTTAGTGTTGATATATTTGGATGTATGAGATGAAGTTTCAGCAGGTTCATTTAGGGAGCAAACTATAGCAAAGTGGTCTGTACATAGACTATCAATTTTATTTATGTAAATTTTGTTCAAAAAATTTAAAGACACAATTTGTAGGTCAATTGTGGAGAAATTGTCACTTTTGGGGTTGAAATAAGTATTCAGGTTTGGAGGGGTAGCAACAACTAATTCATTATTATTTGAAGTCATATGCTCAATAAATTTACCAGCTTTATTTGCTGGTTTATTCCCCCACAAAAGGCTGTGGGCATTGAAATCACCACAAATAATGATATTTTTTAACATATTAAAATTATTTATATAATTAAAGAAATCCTTGGCATCTGTAGTTTGGCCATTAGGGTTATAAAAGCTTATTATGTAGGTTTTTAAATTATTCAGCCAAACACTTATACCAATTACATCAACATCATTTTCAAAATCTGGAAAATTGATGCCACAAAATTTTATATTATTATTAACTAATAAAGCTACACCACCTCCTTTTCTCTCTGAAGATCTATCCTTTCTCAGGATAGTATATCCCAGAGACTTAATTTGTTGATTTTGGGTTAAATGAGTTTCCTGGAGGCAAGCAATATTAATTGAATTATTATTCATAAATGATATTAGTTCATTTAGCTTATTTTCTGTGAGTGATCTTACATTCCATTGGAGTATTGATAAATGTTGTGTTGTTGATTTATTCTTCATATGACTGTGTATTAATGTTCAGCTTTGTTAAGAGTAAAGCAAGATCTTTTTTTGCTTGAATGAGCATATCATCTGGGATGTAGATTTTTGCCAATTCTGCAATAATTTTGTTTTCTGTAGTTGATGTATGTTCATGGCCTGAACTGCATTACAGTTTAGAATGAATAAGCATATATTTGGGGATTGCATTTTTGGTAGTGTATCCTGTTTGTTGGTTAAGGGATTGATTCCTGGTAGTGTTTCTGGTTTGTTTCTTCTTGGGAGGGAGGGCCAGGCTGGCCTCATCTCACCGGACAAGGAGGCTTGTTGGCTTGGTGATTCCTTCTGATAGGGATTTGAGCTAGGGGGCTTAGAAGATGGTGTTTTATATGGGGTGCTTGATGCATTGGGGGCATTTGACTTGGGGGTTTTGGTTGGTTTCATTACAGGCTTTATTTGGTATTGTTGGGCAGCAAATGCTTCCATTGCTGCAAAGGGGTATGGGATGGCCTTCTCTGTTGATATTTGGAGTGTTAGAGCTCTTTTCTTGTATGCAGGGCATAATGATTTATTTGTAGATTCATGTGGGCCTTTGCAATTGATGCATGTAGGCTGAGTGTTGTTGCAAGTTGTCAGCTCTTTAGGATGGAAAGATTTACAATTACTACACTCTTGGAGAATTTCATTGCATTTGTTTGTCGTGTGTCCCAGTTTGAAACACTTCTGACACTGAATAGGCTCAGGTTTGTATTCCTTGTGTGGTTTGATTTGCCCAAATAGGAATAATTTTTCTGGGATATCAATTTTATCCTTCAGTGTGAATAAGAAGGATCTACTAGTTTTTAGGCCATTAGAGTTAGGTTTTCCAAGTTGGGTAACATCCTCAACTGGGATTGTGTTTCCAGCCCTATCTGAAAGGCCTTCT
Organism: Artemia sinica; assembly: GCA_027921565.1. Lineage (NCBI taxonomy): Eukaryota > Metazoa > Arthropoda > Branchiopoda > Anostraca > Artemiidae > Artemia > Artemia sinica. The sequence goes on along the minus strand of CM051269.1, from coordinate 36,361,759 downwards.
TTTAACTCCTGAGTAGATATCTCTTGGGGAACATTATAAACTACTATTTTTGTTGGTGATTGTTTTGGGTTCCAATTAGATGCAATAATTGGGGTATTCAGAAGGGATTTAAGGTTAATTAATGTATCTGCTGATTTCTGATCTTCTACAGCTATTAGCAGAGATCCATCACGGTTAATGTTAAGAGAGAACATTGATTTTAGCAATTTAAAAATTGCAACTCTTATTGCAGTGATCATTTTTATTTCAAAGGGGGTAGTGGGAGTAATTTTAAGGTAAATTCCTAAGTTTTTGGAGGGAGGATCTTGGGCAGGGAGAGGGGAAATGCTTTTAATTGGGGAGATTTTTTTCCTTTTTTTAGAACTTCTAGAGAGACCTCTTGAAACCCATTATCATCATTTATGGTTACATTAGCCCCTACACTTATCATTGTCCTATTCTCCGAATTGGAGCTATCATTAGAACTTTGAGATAGGGTGCTTGACCAGCCAGGATGGGTATCTTTCACTATGACACTTTCACTGGAATTTGATTTGGGATCTGGGGGGACTTTTTTTTTGGAGGACTTCTAATCATTGCCTATTGGAAAAAGCTTTAAACACAAAAATAAAACTAAAACAAGAAGGGAAAATAGATGATATCAAACCGTCTGCACTATACTATGGGGAGGATAAACACCACAGTATAGCCCTGAGGATGACTTGAGCAGAATTGGTTTAGTACAACTGCTGATTCGAAGAGATAATAATCACAAGAAAATATATTTCGATTTTCTTATAAGGTTGCTGTTGTGTTTCTTGTATAAGCTGTATAAGCTATAATATTAATGGAGAATTGCCATGAATAGCCGGACCTTCACTCTGAGTAGGTAAAATAATTTGATATTGACCATCACTCCGGCTGTTCAATGGCAATTCTGTGAAAAAATAAGCTTCACACAAAATAATTTCCCAAATTTGTATAGCCATTCAATGTTTGACGCTATTATTTAGTTACTCTCTCGCAGTTGTTTGGAGAGGTCCTATTTTATTCTGATATTTTTATTTACTTTTGTGTACAGAGGACGGTCGAGTGGAGGTCGCTGCTGTCCTAACTAGCGTTGTCAACTCTTCGAAATAAAGTCAAATCAAATCATTTTATTCTAAAACCACTTTCATAGCAATTGCAAATTACGGTTTGCGTCATAAATACATATCATAGGTCAAAGTGTCATAAAGAATCATAGATAGATATAGATATTTATTGCAATAAAAGCCACTTTGGGCCATGGCACAAAAAGGAAAATCCCACAAAATAATAGCACATGATTATAACACTCATAGCAAAGTATGGTAGCCTACATAACAATAACAACGCAAAATTACAAAACATTACAAAGACATAATAAACCACACAATACCATTAAACTAACATAAATAGATAGATGTATGTTACACCTATCAAGGGCCATGACTACAAAAATAACAAACAAGAAAACAACTTACAAACGTACAACAATACTTTCCACACTCACCCCACCCCCTTTACAAAAATCTATCTCTATGTGACATGCCCAATTTTATATACTTTGCTATCATTCTTATTGTCCCATAATTTTTTGATCTCATTACTGAAACCAACCACTCACTTGTCCCCACATTAACAAAAAATAATTCTTTCCTTAAATCCTGTAATTCGGGACAAAGGGCCATGAAGTGAAGCAGATCCTCACCATTTTCTCCGCACATAGGGCATGAGTAAGGACCCTCCTTTACCCTTACCCTCCCTAAATATTTCCTCCTTGCTCCAAGTGCTAGAAAATTACCCCTCCCTGATATATACCACTTAATTTCTTCACTATTTAAACCCACTTTAAAATAATTATCACATCCCCAGACCTCCTTCCATTGCCGGTAAATGCCGAGGGACACCGAGGCTGCGACATTACACTGCCATTTCTGAATCTCCTGATCTTCAAGCACTCCCTTTACTAGTTTTGCTACATTTCCCACTTCCAGCCCTATCCCCTTCCCTTAATTCCAAACACCTGATAACCCACAACTATTTAAGATTGATTTCACCTGGGAAGCCCATGAACATTTCTTCAATAAACTTTTTTTTGTACAAAAAGAAATTTAAAACAAGGTCTTATTGACTTTGTTTTCGACTGACGGAACACTTTTCTTTTTATTGTAGAATAAAACATATTACTTCTTATTTGTTGCATTTCAGACGCCTAGTTCAAACAGTGGCCCAGATGAACAGACGGACAAAGCAAGTGGTCTGTTTTCGAAATTTAAGTCAAAATTTGGAGGGGAAAAGGTTCCACAAGCTATTCTACCTGACGATAAGAAGCAGAAGGTGTGTGAAGATGTGGAAGTTGAAGAGGGTATTCCAATGGTGGAGGTGGAAGTTGAAGAGGGTATTCCAATGGTGGAGGTGGAAGTTGAAGATATTATTCCAGGCCAAAGTAGAGAATCAGGAGAGCCTGGGCCAAGGGGAGAAGATGATGATGGATGTTGTTTAAGATTTGTGAGAGCAATGGCACCTACGCAGTGTACTAATAATTTTTGTAGTTTTTGTGATCCTTTAGTTCTTGTTTTTCCTTTTTTCGTAATTTTAGTTTGGTTTGTTCCCCAAATTTTTGGGGAAATTTTGGGAAATTCCCCAAACAAAAGTTTGGTTTTTAGTTTGGTTTGTCCAGTAGAAGTTGATTCCTTTTAGTTTTTTTTAATTTTGTTGATTTACCTAGTTTTGGTTGACATAAAGATCTATTATTCCTGTTCAAACTGTTGAGCTGCCCTGTACCGGTACAACGATCAAAATTGAAGTATTTTATTGTTGTTATGTTCATCTTTTACATTGTATGTTTTGACAGTTTTTCATTATCAAGAAATATATATTCAACATTTTACTATTATTTATCCTCTTCAGTAAAGTAGATAGACAAGAAACTCAACATGATAGAGTAGATTTTCAGATAGCTTTTTCCATGAACTTTTGCCTGAATTTTACAAGAGAATTTGGAAAGGGGTTGAACTGGTTTCAATCTGTTTGTTGAACTGAAAAGGGGTGTCACTTTTGAGCCAGCCTAGGTCGCATTCTTGGTAGTTCTGCTACTGAATACACAAATTAAGGCAAGGATTCGTAGACATCAAATGTACTAGAACGACGAATATCAAAATAATAAGTAGTATTAGGGGTGTGTCATTCTAGTTAAGAAAGCAAAGATGGCACTACAGCTGAACTGAGAGTCGCTAGGAAAGGACGAAATATTTGGGTTCTACGTCCAGAATCCATTATCAACGAAAATAAAAAATATAAACTAAACATCTAAATACAAGAAAATAAAACAAAGAGATGAAAGAATCTTTGCAACAGAAAACTAAACAGGAAAACACAAAGAATTACATATCTGGTAACTGTAGTGGTTACAAAGTACATTTTCTAAACCAAATCGAGTATTACGTCAAAAACCGTGCGCAAAGCAAGACTAACTTTGATATTAGGGTCTAATTTTTTTTTTTGAGGCTCTGGGTTAAATTTTAACTAAAACGGTTTTTTTTTTAGCAAATGTCCAATCCAATATAGCTAATAAAATTGGGCACTAAAGCTGGTCCTAAGAGAAAATTACCAATGCTATCAAGTCCCAACCAGGGCCGTGTCAAGGATTTTTATTTTTTGGAATGGGGATTACTGAAAGAATATTGTTTGGGGGTGGGGGTTACCAAAAGAACTTTTTTTCAGGTAGAGGAGGTTAATGGCCTTTTTACTTTCATTTTTAAGGCCAATTTGCAATTTAAAGAAATATTCTTTAGTTTTTAGGAGTTTTTCAGCTACATTTTATGACCAACTTATGAAGCGGAGAAATATTTTAGGGGGAAGAGGGGCTCAAATCCAGTAACCCACCTACTTTGGCTGTTTCTGCGGCCTCAATGCTGCATGTTTTTTTTTTTCACTAATAACCACAATGCGGTCTTTGATGATAGTGCTACAAGCTTTTTATTTTTTACGCTCTATAGCCACAGATCATTGATGCTGTGTGAAATCTGATCACAGAGCTAATATGTGAAACCTAATAGATAATCTGTGCTATAGCTACAAAGAATACCAAGGACATTGAATACAAAATCTGATTTTATGTATCAATTTTTTAGATTTTATGGACAAAAAAAAAAAACTCCACGTGCAGTTGTTGTACTGTTTGCAGTTGAAACTCCACCTACATTTTCGGTAGTTTTTGTAGTAGCGGGAGTTAAATGTTAAAAAAAGAAAAGGGTGAAATTGAGTACTAAAGAAGCTAAAAACATACGGCACCACCAGATGAGGGGCATGCAGCTCCATTTGAAGGTGAAGATGTCCTTGGGATTCAACAGATTGCTAATGTTTGAATTTCTAAGGGCGAAAAGCGTTGCAAAATAACTAATCAATGTCGCTTATTTATTTTAACGCTTCAAAGTGATAACATTGACGAAAACATGGTACTGCCCTAAACAGGCGTAATTTCGTCATTATTCAGGGGGGTGGGCAAAGTTGGAGCCAATTTTCCCAAATCAAGTGAAAATGACAGTAAAAACTGAAAAATGAGCCATTTGGTACCATGAAAGTACTATAAAAATACTTTTTAGAACTAAAACAGTAAATATATACTAAAGAAAACTGATCCATTTCTTTTGAACCTTGAATTATGCAGGCTCACAATAGTACTGACAAGATTTTTGAAGAAATTAAATTTCAGCTGGGGAGGCAAACTCAGGTCTGGGGGGGGGGGGGAGCAAATTGAGATCTGGGAGGGCCAGTTAACCCCCCCCCCTTCCTTGCCCCTTAGCAAATTACGCCCGCGATTTTTAGGCATGAATAGGCCTTAAATGGGTCCAAGAAGCAAAATTTTTTGTTTCGATGTCCATGGTAGTTTAAGCTTCAAATTTTTGAAGAATATTATTTTTTTTTTTTTCTATCACCCGCCCATGTACTGTAAGCAGCTAGCTACGAGAAACATCGTATATGAAATATTGTATTCAAACCTGAAACGGGTCGATCATTTCTTTGATCTTCACCATTTGCATTCCCTTGCCGACTCCAAATAAATCTACGTCCCCAAGTCAATCTTATTTCCTGAAAAAAAAATGTTAGTTAGATCGACTCCAATCAATTTACTTGGTCAAGCCTATGTCCTAATTTGGATTTGAGATCTCAATTAGGGTTTAAACGAGCTATAAGCTAGTAAAACTGAAGCACAAGAAGTAATACAAGGTAACCCATAACAATTTTGTTCCCTATTCTTCTCCATATTTGCTTCAGCTCCTGCATTTTGATAAATTGTTATTTCAACTAACAAACATTTGAATTTCTGCGTCTGAATTTTTTTAAAATACAAATCCATGAAAAGTTCCAAATCAAGGAATCAAAATCCGAAACAAGTTACCGGCTTTAGACCCTTTTGAAGGGTACCACCATCTTTCCTAATGATCAATGTGATCTAAATAAGATAAATATAAACTAGATTTTTGCACGGTAGGTCATGCAACGTTTGGGTTGATTGTCCGATTAGCTAGCTCTTAAAGATCGTTTGTTAGGGAAAGTTTCCCAAGGGTAGACCCTGGAAACGAAACGCGTTGTGAGACTAAAAAAAGACCCTGGGCACATTCAGGTCTTCTAATTATCAACTAGCAGCATCTAGTATTCCTCAGAAAAATCATAATAAAAATGAAAATCAAAATAAAAGAACCACTTTCACCTTTCTCCGTGTTTTTTTTTTCTTTTTTTAGTTTCTTACTTTAGATTTACACTGAGCCCAAAACAAAACACCTGGTTTTTATGCGTCTGCGAATAATTTAGACTACACCATCTTATAATCCGCCCGACTACGACTTATGAGGCAATTTTATAGCTGGGAGAATTCGTGTCTACAGTGCGGGTCAACCCCTTAAAAGGCTAGTAAGATACATTTTCACTGACAACTGCTATAACAAGCAAAAATACCAAATTCTTGTATCCAATAAAAATGAAATCGCTAATTAAAAATGTCATAAATAACTTCAATAATGTTTACTCAGTTGAAAAAACAAAACAAAAAACTTTACCATCTTTGACTGATTTTATGTCATTTTTGACCATCTTTGACTATTTTTTAAATCATTAGTGTTATAAATTTTACACAAAAAAAGTAGATAAATCTATAATTCTAAACTTGTTTCTATAGTTCTAAACTGACCGATTTCGTATTTTTGACTGATTTTCTTACTTTTGCATCTGCATTTGTTTTAACTGGCAGTACCTCGAATCTAATAAAAAGAAAATAAGATGAGTTCTTCATTTTAGATTGATTGACTTTAGCAATTATGGTTCTCGCCAAAAATTGGGCCTTCGACACCCGGGTCGATGCTCCTCTGGATCTAAACTCAAGAAAGCAGCTTACTAATTTTGGGTCCCAAAAGCATCTAAAATCAGGATCAGCGTTGTCAATGCTGTACAACTGTGCCGTTTTTGGTGCAATTTAGAGGTCCTGGTACAAGTTGGTACGTTTGCAAATTTTGTGGTACAGCACAAAATTTGCGGAACATTTTGGTTTTATTTGCTCATTTCTCACTTGGACATCTGTTCAATTCTAGTTTATCGAACATGTTGTTTCTGTATCGGCAAATTTCTAGTCTGCTGTTCAGATGGTAAAAATAAATCTCTTGTGGCACAGTTTTAGAACTACGAAAAAAACAAAAGAGAAAAAGAAGCAAACAAACTACGTAATAAGATTCGAAAAATGACAAGAGAGGCTGCCGCTTCATATTATAATTCAAAAGTTGAACACCTTCTCCAAAGCAAAACTTCAGCATGGTACAAGGAAATAAAAATTTTTCTGGCAAAGGTGCTAATAGTCTAAATTTTGGTCTGGATCAAAGTGATAAAGACACAGCTGACCAGTTAAATAAACATTTAGCAAAAATTGTACAGTCACTCCCTTCTTTGTCTGAACAGATGGGAGATCTCCCGTCAACAACATCGATAGACGTGCTGGCGGAAATAAGTGAAAAGGAAGTTTTTATTAAAATAAAGAAGCTGAAACGAACAAGTATAACCCCTATTGATGTTCCTGTGGAATTACTTAAAGCTTTCCCTGATAAGATTGATCGCCCTTTGACTTGTATTTTTAACTTGATTTTAACTACTCATGAATACCCGTCCATTTGGAAAACTGGGTACATTACTCCTATTCCGAAAAAAGCACTTGAGCTGGATTTTGATGGAGTAAGACCGAAAACTTTAACACCCACTTTTAGCAAAATTTACGAAACTTTTTTAGCAAAATGGTTAAAAATTCAAATTGAACCACTAATTGATCCAAAGCAATTTGGCAATATGTCAAAGACGTCCACGACACATTACCTGATTCGTCTGCTTGATTTTATTTTCAAACATGTGAATGAACCAGGTAGATGGCTTAACCTTATAACAATCGATTTTAAAACAGGTTTTGATTTAATACAGCATGATATGTTAATTCAAAAGCTACTTGTGGAATTTTCTGTAAATCCTAATTTAGTTTCTGTTATTCGAAGTTTTTTATCTAACCGATGTCAAAGAGTAAAGTTTAAAAAAGTTTTTTCAGATCCTCAGCCAGTTTTTTTGTGGAGTTCCTCAAGGGACTATTTTAGGCCCAATTTTATTCCTAGTCATGATCAACAATATTGCCAGTGATATGGAAAGTAGATGGAAGTACGTCGATGACTTAAGCATAGTAGAAATATGTGATGAAGGTGACTCCAGCAGAACTGCAGCAATCATCGAAAAAGTGAGACAGGAGTTGGCGTCTTCACTGATGACCGTGAATGAACAAAAGAGTAACATTTTACCATTTTATTTTTTTAAGAATTTTAACCCTATTTTTGATCCCCCTGCCCCTGAACAACAAATTGTAAATAAAACTAAATTTCTAGGAATAACCATTACTTCTGATCTAAAGTGGGAAGCGCTCACTACAGCGTTGGTGAAGAGAGGTAACGCTAGCTTACAAATGTTAAATTAATGGCAAAACTTCGTGTTCCACCAACCCATCTTTTAAGAATTTACTGTACTTTTATTAGACCGCTTTTGGAGTATGCTGCCCCTGTGTGGCATTTCGGATTAACTCTGGAACAATCTAACCGCATCGAAAGAATCCCGAAACGTGCTCTTGTTATAATTTCCCCCGGACCTGAAATTCTGTATTCTGAACTATTAGTTAAATTTGAGTTGGTTTCGCTGGAGCGAAGGAGGCTGAAGCTGAGTATGGATTTCGGCAAAAATGCCTTGATAATAATAAACACTGTGATATCCTTCCCTCAGATTTTATCCCTAAACAACCACCAAGGGTTGTCGTGGGACCAGTTCCGAAGCTGACAAAAATAAAAGCCAAACATTTGCGGTACGGTAGAACGTTTGTTCCCAGTTTCGTGAACGAGTACTATGTTACCCTCTAAAAAGTAGCATCTTTATTTATGTTTGTTTGTGTATTTTTATGTATTAATATGATTCTTTATGACACTTTGACCTATGATATGTATTTATGACGCAAACCGTAATTTGGCAATTGCTATGAAAGTGGTTTTAGAATAAAATGATTTGATTTGACTTTATTTCGAAGAGTTGACAACGCTAGTTAGGACAGCAGCGAACTCCACTCGATCGTCCTCTGTACACAAAAGTAAATAAAAATATCAGAATAAAATAGGTCCTCTCCAAAAAACTGCGAGAGAGTAACTAAATAATAGCGTCAAACATTGAATGGCTATACAAATTTGGGAAATTATTTTGTGTGAAGCTTATTTTTTCACAGAATTGCCATTGAATAGCCGGAGTGATGGTCAATATCAGATTATTTTACCTACTCAGAGTGAAGGTCCGGCTATTCATGGCAATTATCTATCACTATTATAGCTTATACATTTCATTATAAAGGAAAAAGATTATTTGATTCAAACCAAATCAAATTATTTTTAATAGATCTAAGTAACATTATTTCATAAATAAATTTTAAGACCCCATTGATAAGACATAGATGAAAGACCCATAGGTTATTGATATAATTCGTGTTCAATTTAATGTTTTTATTTGTTTACTTTTAAATTTTTAGAATTTCTCAATTTTATTTTTATTTAAAATAATAAACATTTTCGTTTTATTAGGTCTCTGGAGTTTTGAAGTTTCCTCATTTCTCATTTTAAGTGTTTACAGGGCTCTTTTTCTTCCATGATTTTTTAAAGGTTGATATTTTAATTAATTTTCCTGCTATACTTTCTAGCCCCAAAACGTGCTAGGAGGAAATACTTGTGGAAATGACTGCTTTCTTCTCTCGATTTTGTTTCCCTGAGTTTTGCCCTTTAATTTTTTTTTCATGTAATATTTCAGGAGATTTTGTTCTTGAATTTCGCAATATTTTTAATTGGACAGCCAGGGTCGTATTCAGGGGAAAGTAGACCATTTGAAAGTCTCCCCCGAAATTTTTGTCCAACTCGTAGAAAAAGTAACAAAAATACATGTAAACAAACTTTTATTATGCTTTGCAAAGTTTTTTTTCACATCCCGCCCCCCCCCCGAACAAAAACCCTTAAAACGGCCCTCAGGATAGCACTTCTTTGACGACTATTGGCAAACCTTTGATTTAGTAAATCAGACTATTTACTATATTTTGAAGACGAAAAATAAAACTTGCTTGTTTGATGATAGCATGAAGAACTCCTGTAGGTGCTACATATTCTTTGATGCTGCCATCCACCCATACATGATGTACAAGCTGCATGTAGTTTTCTTGCTAAACTGGCTTTGCCATCTGATTTTGTGCCAACTGCTCCAATCACAAACCCTTTGCAGGCGATGAAGTACTGCTTTAACTCCGGACAATTTAGTAATGCCTGAAGAGCAGCATTTTAATAACAAGTGTTGCCCAAATTAGACAATCCAAACAGACCTAGAAAACGTGATAAAATCTATTTACTGTTATATTTATATATGATTATATTTTATGCTATATTTGTATTTTATAAAAAAATATTTTATGACAAATTTTTTTAATTTTATTTTATATTATATTATTTATATATGTATAATTTGACCAAATCCATTTTGTTTTCTTCTCACAGCTTCTTTTTCTTATAGTAATAGAAACAATATTACTGCAAAGTCAATATAAAATATCCTTATAACAAAATAACAATGTCTTCATTAATCAAATATAAGAAATATTCAGGCGGACGTTGAGCTAAATTCAAACAAACTATGAGCATGTGAACTTTCAAAAAGGTGACAAAGCAGTACCTCAAGAACAGCTTATATTATTTAGACCTTTAACAGTAGGCACTTGTGTATACTTTTAGCACTCCAACTACAGTTACTGTAACTGATGACACAAAGAGTAGCAAGGTGAAACTTCTAGGAAGTGTTTAGGGGTGTTCCAATTAAACAAAAAACTGTATACATGCAGGTTTTCAAAAAGGCATATAAGCAATATCATAGGAAGCACCATTCTATAATAGCTAGAATTATCATTGAAACATTTAAAGAAGCTAATTCGATTCAAAATTAAAAGTACTAGTGTCCTTTCTAAGAGTAAAAAGAGATTGGAGGGCAATCAGCCTGTCTCTCAAGCCGATTTATTTCCCAAACACATCTAGTCAAAATTTTGAGACAAGTATTTTGTTCAGCATAGTAGAACGGTCACTATGTCTTTAGGGATATTGGGCGTGCCAAAAATATTAATTTTTTTCATAAAAATGACTTTGTCAACAAAAAGCGAACAGAAATTCATCTATAAAAACTTTCCACAAAACAAGCTTTTCATTGAAAAGTAAAGAGCTCCATTAAGCCAAAAATGGGCAGAAATGAAGTCAAGTAATCATCCGAGCGTAAAACTACCACAAATCACTATCAATAAATAAATGAAACTCAAAATGGACAGAAATTAGAATACATGGCCGAATCAAACTCGAGACGAGCAAAAGTTAACATTAGTAAGGCTGATAACCCCCATGCCTTCTCAAGACAAGAACATAGTTTGCGCTTTACTGAAAACAAAATATGTTTAAATTTTTTTACTTTTTTTGCTTGAATAAGTAAAAAACCTTTTTTTACTCACTTTTTTTTACCCTTCTTTCTATTTTAAGGAATAAATATCAGTATAGGTATATGAAACTGACAGTCCACTGTCATTTTTTTTTTTTCAGTAAAGCCTAAGTTACGTTCTGGTCTTGAGAAGGCATGGGGGTTGCCAGCCCTAGCAATGTTTATTATTGCTCGTCTCGAGTTTGACGATCTTTTTTTATAATTTATGTTCATTTTTAGTTTCATTTAATTGTTTATAGTGATTTGTGGTAGTTTTACGCTTGGATGATTATTTGATTTTATTTCTGCCCATCTTTGGCTTGATAGAGCTCTTCACTTTGCTTTACAAACTTATTCTGTGGAAATTCTTTTTTAAATTAATAAAAATATATGACACCGTCATTCAACCAGGAGAGGGGCTGCCCCCCCCCTTATGGGCGCCCATTAGCCTATCTTTAATGGTTGCCTTGCTTCATTTGTTGAAGTATTTTTTGTAATTTCATTTATGTGTTTATATACTGCTCGATTTTAAGGGGACTAAGTTAATAATTTAGTGATCAAAAAATGGCAAACGGTCTCAAGAGAACAAAAATAACGGTAGAGTATCAGAGATGACTGTTTCAGATTAATATAATAGGTCAGCAGCTGACCGTCAGCTACCTGCCAACTGAAATACATTTTTCCGAGCTCTCTGCTGAGGCAACGCTGGCAAATTGTAATTTTATTCCTTCTGCCGATTAATTTTGTCAGGAAACTTATAGGGAGGATGAAAAAAGTTTCATAAAAAAGCTTTCAAAATTGAATACAGTCCCAGCGGGGCTGAATATTTATTCTTCGAAATAAAAATCGAAATTGAGCATGATTTTTTTTTGTTTTTGGACTTATCGGACAATATCGGTAAGTATGTGCATTTTTTAAACTGCTGCAGATTAACCTAGCCTTATCTACTTTGTCATCAATAAAAAGAAAATCTAAAAACAAAAGAATCCACCTATTTACAAAGAATGTAAGGTTGGGTCAACTTAGAGCTTATCAGCAAAATGAGACCTTCTTGCTATAGAAGCAGCAAAGCTGCTCAACGAATTATCCTAAGATGCAACAGTCTCCTCCCTGATGAGTCCTTTTTGCCCCTTTTCTGACGTCGTGCATCAAGCCAGTCATGGAATGCGCATGTCCCCTTTTTGTTGATGCTCTAGAAGGCCATATTGCTTTTCTCCTACGCCCTCAAAATCGACCAGCTCATGCAGCAAATTCTGGAAATCCTGATACTAATCCTCTGCAATCGATCCAAGGCCGTTCTGACGTGGTAACTATGTCGGTCTTTTATTAATATTAAATAAAAAAAACAAGTTTTTTAAACTGAAAGTAAGGAGCGACATTAAAACTTAAAACGAACAGAAATCATTCCGTATATGAAAGGGGCTGTCCCCTCCTCAACGCTTCGCTCTTTACGCTAAAGTTTTTTATTGTTTTAAAAAATAAAGTTATGAGACAAAGTCAAACTTAAGCGTAAAGAGCGAGGCGTTGAGGAGGGGACAGCCCCTTTCATATACGGAATAATTTCTGTTCGTTTTAAGTTTTAATGTCGCTCCTTACTTTCAGTTTAAAAAACTTGTTTTTTTTATTTAATTTCTGATCGTTTTTTAGTTAATGCAACTTTTATTTTGGCTCACCTTCATTGAATAAGTAAACAAAATTTGCATAAAAATTTTACTTTTCTTTTGCTAAATGGATGTCTCTAAATTTGTTATGACGTAATTTACAAATTAACTTACGTAACTAACTTCTATATTCGTATATTTTTCTTCTAGCAAAAAATACAAAGTTGCAGATTTTTGCAGATATGAGCTTGATACCTATGTAATAGGGTTTTCTGATACGCTGAATCTGACGGTGTGATTTTCATTAAAATTCTTTCACTTGTAGGGGATGTTTCCCCCCTCTTTAAAAAATCGGGTAAATTTTCTCAGGCTCGTAGCCTTTGATGAGTAATACTAAACTTAATAAAATTCATATATTTAGAATCAGCATTATAAACCCATTCTTTTGATACATTTATTGACATCAAAATTCCGTATTTAAAAGTTTCGATCACTTTTGAACCGTATCGCTTGTTTTTTTATTGTTTTTTTTATTACGTATATGTTATTACGTATATGAGGGGTTCTCCCCTTAGTCAATACCTCGCTCTTTACGTTAAAAGTTAAAAACAAATTTAATTCACAAACCCCTGAATCACAAAGGCCGTTTAGTTAGATTAGATAGCTCTTTTGAAAGCACTAAAAAAACTGTAGCGTAAAGAGCGAGGTATTGACTTGGGGGAGAACCCCCTCATATACGTTATAATTTCTGTTCGTTTTAAGTTCTAATGTTGCTTTTTTATTTTCAGTTGAAAAAAACTTGTTTTTTTTAAATTTAATTTCTGATCGTTTTTTAAATAATGCTTGGAAATCCGGCGCCCCCTTCATAGAAATGTCCCCTACGCCAAAGAAACTACCTCCACTGAAAGATTCTCCCGAGTAACCCCCTCCTCCAGCCCCATCCTCCAGAAAAAAATCCTTCCTGAAAATTTCTGTATACTTCCCAATAACCAATAAATAATGCTGGCAAGTACGGCGCCCCCTTCATGGCAATTTCCCTTCCCCCATGAAAACTTCCTTTATGGACAGATCCTCCAACATAACCCCCGACCCACCCACCCCCCTCACTACCAGAAAAAACCCTCCTGAAAACGTCTGTATACTTCCCAATAACCAATACCATATGTTAACATTGGGTAAAGTTCATAACTTTTATCCCTCCCCCCGGAGACTTCGGGGGATTAAGTCATCCTAAAAGACATATTTATCATATTTTCGACCATGCTGAACAAAATGGGTATCTCAAATTTTGATCGGATGACTTTGGGAAAAAAATGAGCGTGGGAGGGGGCCTAGTTGCCCTCCATTTTTTTGGTCACTTAAAAAAGGCACTAGAAATTTTAATTTCCGTTCCAATGAGCCCTCCCACGATATTCTAGGACCACTGGGTCGATACGATCACCCCTGGAAAAAAAAAAAAAAAAAAAACACGCATCCGTGATCTTTCTTCTGGCAAAAAATGCGAAATTCCACATTTTTGAAGATAGGAGCTTGAAATCTCTATAGTAGGGTTCTCTGATACGCTGAATATGATGGTGCGATTTTCATTAAGGTTCTATAACTTTTAGGGGGTCTTTCCCCCTATTTTTGAAAATCTGCCAAATTTTCTCAGGCGCGTAACTTTTGATGGGTAGCACAAAACTTGATGAAAGTTATATATTTGAAATCACCATTGAAATCTGATTCTTTTGATATATCTATTGGTATCAAAAACCCGTTTTCTAGAATTTCGGTTACCAATGAGCCGGGTCGCTCCTTACTTACAGTTCGTTACCACGAACTGTTTGACAAAAATTCGCCTCCATCATAAGAGTCATGTCCCATCTAAGTCTGGCAGGACTATCTTGAGCAGGGTGCACCCGATCAGGGATATTTAAAAATGAGCTTCACCCGACGATTCGTCGCCACCTAGAATAGCCTCCCACCTGCGGTAGTCCCACAAACCCCCTCGCAAATTTCACAAGAAGGTACAGAAAAAATACTAAAGTAGGAAACCAAATTAAACGAGGAAATTGTTAAAACTAGCGGCATATCAGCAATGTTGATTGAGCCACAAAATTGAAATAAAAAATCGGAATATGAAGGTTGTTTCGAATTTTTCTGGTTCAGCAGGGTGACCTTGAACAGTCAGTAGCACTGATATATTATAATTTCTATTTGATGAGTGTTAAAACACCATAATTTCTCTCTTTTACTCTTTGGTTTTGTGTTTGATATGTTACTATAATAACCAAAAGATTGCCAATCCTAAGACTGGTATTAAAATCTAACAATTTATCCCAGAGGTGGTAGAAGTCCGAAAAACGATGGGTGGAGGTACCAGAGTAACCACCTCCGAATAGAGAGATGGTAGGAGTTCGGTAGAAGAAAAATGGTTCATTTATGGCCATCGTCAAATAATTTAGGTAATATGTTAACACTTGTTGGCACAAATTGGCCACACATCATACAGCGAATGAATCGGTCGAAGAGGACTGTGCCACAACCTTATTGTCTTCTTTTGGCCACAAACATTATTATCTTCTTTTGGAAGATTTTACCAATGTATGGGCGAAAAAGTATATTATTTACTTACTTTCGACGAAAAACAATCCTCCGAGGGACCAAAAGATCTTGGAGTCAATTCTGACGACACTTCTGTCAGCTGCGACTTTCCCGGTGATATTCAGACAGTCATTGTTCCATTCCTGACCATGTCTCCAGAATCCTCTCTATTGTTCCCAGTCTTCCTTAAGTTTGTGCCTAGTTTTCGTGTCCAAGATAGTTTTGGTTCACAAAAAAGGATGTATCTACATACTGTACGCTCGGGACGAAGCAATATGTGATTAAAAAGCTGAAGGCAACGTAATTCGGGGATAAGCAATAGTTCTTCAAAATAGTTAGCAACAAATGCTTATTTTAAGAGCATATATTTTATTTAAGGATGATAAGCCCTTCAGAGCCCCCAGGGCAAAAGTTGTAAGTTATGCCCTGAGGGATAAGGTTTTTTTAGATAGAGGTGTCGTAAAACTTCAAAAGGGGTTCATTCAATAGGAAATTGAGAGCGCTAGTGCCCTTTATAATATTTGAAAGTGATTGGAGGGTAACTAACCCCCCTCTCACGGCCAACATTCCCCAAAACACATCCAATCAAAATTTTCAGATAGCCATTTTGTTCGAAGTTGCAGAAAGCTCTGGAAATTAGGTCTTTGAGGATGACACCCCCCCCAGCCCTCAGGGCAAGGGTTGTAAGTTATGCCCAGGGGGCATATAAGGTTTTTATTGAAAGTGTTGTCGTAGAAACTTTAAAAGGGCCATTTGATTGGAAATTGAAAGGGCTAGTGCCTTTTTTAATAGTTGAAAGTTATTGGAGAGTGACTAACGCCCCTCTCACGACCACCATTTTCCCAGACACATCCAATCAAAATTTTGGGATGGCCTTCTATAAAACCTTATATGCCTCCAGTGCATAACTTAAAACCCTTGCCCTGAGGGTTGTGGGGGAGTGTCCTCTTTAAAAACAAATTTTCTATGTGGAAATCAACTACGCCGAACAAAATGGCTATCTCAAAATTTTTGATTGGATGTGTTTGGGGGAATGATGGGCGTGGGGAGGGGGGCTAGTTGCCATTCAATCCCTTTCGACAATTAAAAAGGGCAATAGTCCTTTGAATTTCCAATCAAATGAGCCTGTTTTGAAGTTTCTACGACAACACCTTCTATATAAGCCTTATATGCCCCCAGGGCATAACTTAAAACCCTTGCCCTGACGGTTGGGGGGGGAGTGTTCTCCTAAAAAACCTATTTTTTATCTGGAAATTAACTACGTTGAACAAAATGGCTATCTCACAATTTTCATTGCATGTGTTTGGGGGAAAGATGGGTGTGGGGGGGGGGCTAGTTGCCCTCCAATCCCTTTCAACTATTAAAAGGGGCACTAACCCTTTGAATTTCCAATCGAATGAGCCTTTTTTGAAGTTTCTACGACAACGCTATCTATTAAAACCTTATATGCCCCCAGGGCATAACTTAAAACCCTTGCTCTGAGGTTTGTGGGGAGTGTCCTCCTCAAAAATATATTTTCAATCTGGAAAAAAACTACGCTGAACAAAATGGATATCTCAAAATTTTGATTGGATATTTTTGGGGGAATGATGGGCGTGGAGGGGGGGGGGCTAGTCGCCTTCCAATCACTTTCAACTATTAAAAAGGGCACTAGCCCTTTAAATTTCCAATCAAATGAGCCTGTTTTTAAGTTTCTACGACAACGCCTTCGATACGAAGTGCTTGGGTACGAAGAAAAAAAAAAAACAAAAAAAAAACACATTGTTCCCATATCGTTCTTTACTTAGGCAGCGCTGGCGCGCTGCCTATGAAATCCAAACTGTGCGGGTGAAATGAGGCTTCGTTCGAGTAGTTGCCCTCCAATCACTTTCAACAATTAAAAAGGGCACTAGCCGTTTGAATTTTCAGTCGAATGAGCTTTTATTAAAGTTTCTACGACAACGCCTTCTTTAAAAACCTTATATACCCCCAGGGCATAACATAAAACCCTTTTTTTGCTAGCATTATATCTTCGTTCAGGATGCGATACTTGAGGCAGGCTTCAAAGTGAACTCTGCGTAAAACCCAGATTTTTTTAACTAATAAATTGCTGTACATTATCACTAGCTTTGGCTCCAAAAGATTCCCAAGAAAAGACGGGAAGTGTGTAAAACACAAGCTGTCGTCTCCTTATCTTTAACTTTCAATAGCTCGGCAAAAACTTCTTCCGCCAAACGGAAGAAGTCTATATACTGTTTTATTTAAACCTCGTAAAAAATAAATAAATATTTCGAGAGAATACAAGCTTCTCCTGATACAATAAATACATATTTTGAGGTATTTCGAAATATGTATAAAAATATATTTCTTTGTTTTTATTACTCCTTTATATGTCTTTTTTAAAAGTTCTTGAGCAAGTTTCAATTGTAATATAATTGAAGACCTGGAGTGCTTTGCAATTATTCTTTTCTCTCTCTCTCTCTTTTGATATGTGTCTTTTATCTCCAATCGATTAATGCCCTTTTTCTTTTCTAGGCTAAGAATTTAGAGCTGAGCAGTAAGTTTCTTAACTAACTTAGTGTGAGCTTGTATACTGTTGCCGTCTTTTTGTGTAATGGCGTTAAATTTTACATAAAAAGTCGCTGCAACAGACGTGGCTTCTTGTAATTCTAAAGTTAAAACAAAAATCAAGGGTTCTTAACCTTAAGTTAGTTTTATACTCTGTAAAAGCGTTGTTCATGCCTCTTGTTTTTTCTCCCCTTTTTGACATTATAAAAGAAATAGAACCCTTTACTTGTTTTCAATAAATTATCTTTATTGCACATCCCTCACTAAAAGAACTTACTGCTCATTCAAGCTATTCTGCTGCTTGTTCTTCTTCTGCTCCTCAGCCAAGAAATCGCTATTCTGCTCCTCAGCCAAGAAATCGCATCATGAGTCTACAAAACAAATTTGAGACATTTTATTTCTATATCTAAATAAATTTTGAAAAGCTTGTTTAAGTAAAACTTTATTATTCCGGATTTTTATAGCTTATCATATACTTACTACTTGCTGTTCCTTGAGTCAGGAATCACTTAAGGAACCCTGATAAAAAGGTTAAGTCAGTTGGGAAGGAGATCTTGCTCAAAATCATTGTTCTGGAATCCTAGTATTGTTTTTTGTTATATCAGAAAAATAAGATCCGTATCTTTAAGCTCATTAATGTGTACTGCTAAATTAATAGAATAATAATTATAAGATAGACCAATACGTCGAATATGTTAAAAGTTTAAAAAACTTTTTGAATATTAAAATTTTGACATCAAAGGAGTAAGATAATTTAATACTACAACAAAACACACATCCTTGAACTGGAGAGGGTGGCCTTTGTTTTTTTAAAAATTAATTAAAAAAAAAATTCAAAAAAAAAAGTTTTTAGAAGAAAAGTAAAGGCCATTTTAAACTGAAGCTCAGGAGATATTAATACCTGTTAAAATTCAAACTCAAAATTACCAGAAATTACTATTAAAGAATAAATGAAACCCAAAACGAACAGAAATTAAATAAACAATCATAGCAAAAAACATACAACAAGTAATAATATAAATGAATAAATATATCTTAAAGCGAGTAATACTTAGATTGAATATGAAAATCAAGCCTAAAACGAAAAAAAATAGTTTGCTATTAAAGTATAAATGAAACTTAAAACGAACAGAAATTAAATAAACAATCAATGCGAACAAACATACAATATATATTAATTTAAATGAATAAATAAATCTTAAAACGAGTGAAACTTAAATTGAATATGCAAATTAAGTTTGAATTGAATAAAAATTACTACAAATAAAAGTTTGGGTATTGCCTCACTGCAGAAGCCTAAAACCTATTGGCGTCTTACTGAACCTGCGTCATTGGCGCCTTACTGAAAACTACGAGTCTTGAACAGTCTTCGAAAATATAAACAAAATCAAATTGAATATTAGATATATAATGATATTATTGTTAAAAGACCCATCAGTTCAAGATTTTTTTTCACTGTAATTTTTATTTTCATTTTCAATGCTGTAGGAACTGGAAAAGAATAAATTTGTACTACAATAGTAATTCGTAGACAGTAGCAGAGGGGGAGGGGGAGGTTAGTGACTCATCCAATACGGGGCGGAACTTCACTTATCTCCTCTGTTCTCGATTTAGGAGATCAGACAGACTCATTGGGCTGTAGAATGTTGGACCGTTTGAGTTGTGGAAGACGTTAAATTACTCAAAAACACTTTATATTTTCAGTTATTGCAGGATTGATTTCATAGATTGTGGAATGGTGAGCCCTCTGGCCCATCATTTGGGTGAACCTCTTCTCATAATATGCAATTTTGATTAATTGTTCCGTGGTATGTGCATATATTATTCTATATATGCTATTTTGAGTTATACTTTTATTGCATTGCGTTCATTTTTAAGGCTTGAGATAAAAACTGAAACCTTAGCACAGACAGTGGTGGGATGAGGTCTCCCCCCATCACATGCATAATTGAGCAGCCACAGAGAAAGTAATACAAATGAAATTAATCGGTCTTTTGAAAATGTCTTTTTAAAAGACACGAACAAAATCGTCTAAAGGAACCTGAAGTGCTATCTCTGACATTTCCATTGATTCTTTATTCCCGTTACTTTCAGATGTAAAATTTATAATATTATCGAATGGGTTTAGTTGTCCCCTCCCTGAATAATTTATATTTGGAAAACCCACCCCTGGTAAATTCTTCCCTCCTCAAAGAAATTTTTTTTCCTGCTGATATATCTTCCGCGTTAAATTCCACCCAGCAGAAATTTCCCAGCCGTGGAATATGCTCCCCCAAACATATTCCCCTCAGATAATTTTGGATATTCATAAAAATGGAAGCTGAAATTTCAACTCAACTTTTTAGGTCAAAAGCAATGCTATAGCGTTACCTAATTAAAGAGCCATAAGGGTTCAATGAATTAATACTTATTGATTTTTCCAGGGGTACTTTATGTGGAAGAGGTGGTCGCATAAACTTTGGAACGGGGTTCATTGAATGACAAATTAAAATTTATAGTGCCCTTACACCAGGGGTGGATCCAGGATTTTTAGGGGGGGGGGGCAAAATAGGTTGATCCGATAAACTTGCGTTAGGAGCAAGTTTAAATAACGCAATCTTGAGTTAATTAAGAAAATTACATTAGTTTAGACTACATTAAGGGGAGGCGCCCCCCGCCCCTCCCCTGGATCCACCACTGGCTTACACTCTGTTTCTTTCCTTGTTAGGGGTAAAGCAGATACCTAATAGGTGTGTTTTAATACCAAAACATTCTAACTCTCATTGGGGCTTCAGGTATAAACAGAATTAGTTCAAAGGGAAGGGTGGGGAAAAAGGGCGTGGGGCGGGGGTATTTTCCCTTCCATCGATTTTGACTCGTAAGAGCTGGACTAGAACTTCCAATTTCCAATCAAATGAGTCATCTCTTAAGTTTATGCGGTAATCCCTTCCTGCCCCCGGGCCCTGGGGGGTTTTGTCTAGAGTTTTGTTACTTTTCCTTTCAACTATTTTTAACAAAATTTTTATCTCCTACATTTAGGGCGTGGAGGAGGAGGGGGCTAGTTGCCCTCCAATCTCTTTTTACTCTTAAAAATTGAACAAGAACTTTCAATTTCCAATCAAATGAGCCTTTAAAGTTTATACGAGTATCCCTTCCATAAAAAATAATTTGAAGGATTCGGAGAATTCTTAAATTACAACCCTTGCCCTGGCGGCTGTGGAAGAGTTGTCATCCTCAAAGACAGATTTCCAGACCTTAAAACTACGTTTAATAAAATGGCTGTCTCAAAATTTTGATTGGATGTGTTTATGGAAAAGGTGGGCGAGGGAGGGGGGTTAGTTGCCCTCAAATCACTTTCGACTATTAAAAAGGGCACCAGCCCTTGGAATTTCCAATCGAATGAGCCTTTTTTGAAGTTTCTACGACACCGTCTTCTATAAAATCCTTATATGCCCCCAGGGTACAACTTAAAACCCTTGCCTTGAAGGTTGTCGGGGAGTTGCCCTCCAATCAATTGGGGGGGGCTAGTTACCCTCCAATCAATTTCGACTATTAAAAAGGGCACTATCCCTTTGAATTTCCAATCGAATGAGCCTTTTTTGAAGTTTCTACGACATATTTTCTATGTGAAAATCAACTACGCTGAACAAAATGGCTATCTCAAAATTTTGATTAGATGTTTGGGGGGAATTATGAGAGTGGGGGGGTCTAGTTGCCCTCCAATCACTTTTAACTATTAGAAAGAGCACTATCCCTTTGAATTTTGAATCGAATGAGCCTTTTTTGAAGTTTCTACAACAACGCCTTCTATAAAAAACCACTTATGCCCCCAGAGCATATCTTAAAACACTTGCCCTGAGGGTTGTGGGCGAGTGTCCTCAAAAACATATTTTCTATCTGGAAATCAACTACGCTGAACAAAATTGTTGTCTCAAAATTTTGATTAGATTTTTTGGGGGGAATGATAGGCGTAGGGGGGCTAGTTGCCCTCCAATCACTTTTAACTATTAAAAAGGGCACTATCCATTTGAATTTCCAATCGAATTAGCCTTTTTTGAAGTTTCTACGACAACGCCTTCTATAAAAACTTTATATGCCCCAAGGGCATATCTTAAAACCCTTGCCCTAAAGGTTGTGGGGGGGTGTCCTCAAAAACATATTTTCTATATGGAAATCAACTACGCTGAACAAAATGGCTGTCTCAAAATTTTGATTAGATTTGTTTGGGGGAATGATGGGCGTGGGGGGCTAGTTGCCCTCCAATCACTTTTGACTGTTAAAAAGAGCACTAGCTTTTTGAATTTCCAATCGATTGAGCCTGTTTTGAAGTTTATCCGACAACGGCTTCTATAAAAACCTTATATATCCCCAGGGCATAACTTAGTCGAAAGTGATTGGAGGGCAACTAGCCCCCCTCCCCACGCTCATCATTCCCCCAAACACATTCAATCAAAATTTTAAGGTAGCCATTTTGTTCAGCGTAGTTGATTTCCTGACAGTAAATATGTTTTTGACGAGGATAATCCCCCACAACCCTCAGGGCAAGGGTTTTAAGTTATGCCCTGGGGGCATATAAGGTTTTTATAGAAGGCGATGTCGTAGAAACTTCAAAAAAAGGCTCATTCGATTAGAAATTCAAATGGCTAGTGCCCTTTTAAATATTCAAAAGTGATTGGAGGGCGACTAGCCCCCCCCCTTTGCCCATCATTCCCCCAAACACATTCAATCAAAATTTTGAGATAGCTATTTCGTTCAGCGTAGTTGATTTTCAGATAGAAAATATGTTTTTGAGGAGGACACTCCCCTACAAACCTCAAGGCAAGGGTTTTAAGTTATACCCTGCTGACATAAGGTTTTTATAGAAGGCGGTGTCGTAGAAACTTCAAAAAAGGCTCATTCGATTGGAAATTCCGAGGGCTAGTTCCGTTTGTAATAGTCGACAGTGATTTGAGGGCAACTAACCCCCCTCTCACGCCCACCTTTTCCCCAAACACATACAATCAAAATTTTAAAACAGCCATTTTGTTAAACTTAGTTTTAAGCTCTGGAAATTAGGTCTTTGTGGATTACAACTCCCCCAAAGCCCTCAGGGCAAGGGTTGTAATTTAAGGATTCTCCGAATCCTTCATATTATTTCTTACGGAAGGGATGTTCGTATAAACTTTAGAGAGGGCTCATTTGATTGAAAATTGAAAGTTCTTGTTAACTTTTTAAGAGTCAAAAGAGATTGAAGGGCAACTAGCCCCTCTCCCTTCTCCTCGCCGTAAACGCATCAGATAAAAATTTTGAGATAGACATTTTGTTAAAATAGTTCTAAGTTCTGATAACGAAAAACTCCGGTGTCGACACAGCCCACCAGGGCCCGGGGGTAGGCGTTTTAAGTTATGCCCTATGGCATAACTGATTAAGGGGGGTTTATAACTTATGGGAAGGGGTTTTGTATGGGAAGAACACACATGAAATCTATTATAATTATCCAATTATAAGGTTAAAATACATACTCTGTGATAGATGCAAAATTGCTTTGGCACACAAAATTCTATTAAGGTGAATTCCAAACAATCGTGATCCCTTTTTGTCATCAAGTGAAATGGTCTAAACCCCCTTATTGGAGCTATTTTTTCAATCCTTTCATTGTTGTCAATCGCTGTCCACAAGTTATGCAAGCTGTCTATTGTTCATATATAAGGTTTTCATCAAAGAGGTAATCGTATAGACTTTGAAAAAAGCCTTATTCAATTTAAATTGAAAGTTCTAGATCTGCTTTTTAAAGTCAAGAATAATCGGACAGTAAGTATCCCCCCGTCCCCCCATGCCATAAAAACTTGAAACTTTTTGCAATCAAAAACGAAAAAAAATTAATTATTTATAATTTGTTTTTATTATACAATAATTTGTTTTCACAAAGCACTTTAGCCGGCTTGGAACTGATCTGCAAGAAGTCTTAGGGATCTTCAATTGAACAGAGGCTTTTTGCAAGCATGGGCCCATCTTGGCTCCTATGTAATTTTCAGTACTTGGAGATGCGCTTCTACAAAAAAGAATCAATATCCTGCACAAGCAATTCCAAATATTTCACCTCCGACTCATTATATATTCATACATAAAAATACTATACTACAGTGGATAGTGGTCTTTCAATATCATAACGTTCCTGTTGCAATTTTCTTCTTATTTCATTAAATTAAGTTGTTATGGCCTCAAGAAATGCAAGGGGTCCCACTAGTACAAACAGAGCACTGAAAACCTCTCACAAAAAAGAACCAAAATCCTGCTCAAGCAATTCCAAATATTTCACCTCCGACTCGTTATATGTTCATACATAAAAATAATATTCTACAGTTGAGAAGCAGTCCAACCAATATTAAGTGACAGAGCTGGGATGAAATTACTCGACGTTACAATTATCCATTAATCACAATCTAGTCCAATGCTGTGTCGTTTACCCTCTAATTTCCCTCGAGGGGCGCCAGTCTTCATGGACAAAACTATAATACTTTTTGCAGTCATGGTTCTGTTCAAGAAAACACGTGACAGGTTCGACATGTGATGTGACAGGTTTGACGTTTCACGTAAAAACACGAGACACGTGACATGGTTCTGTTCAAGAAAACAGTTCCAACCAACGTCACTATAAGACAGATATATAAATTGAAACAATAACAAAAATACATAAAAATAATTCTAATTAAGAGTTTGGTAACAAAAGAGATATAAATTTCAGATGATAAAAAATTTCATTAAAAAATGAACCACAAGAGTAAGAGCGGTGTGAGGCAACAACGGCAAAAGCAAAAAGAACAAAAGACATAGAATAAGTAAAAACAAAAGATATGATAAAAATTATCAAGGTCCTCCAGAACCATTGCTGGCGTATAAGGCTTCGAATCGAGGTTTCTGTTGCTCGGTATCTCTTAAGAGACAAGTAGCAAGCCTGTCGTCTAGCCATGCTTCAGCAGGTATCGATCCTTGTGCCCAGTTTTGGTAAGCAGAGCGTCAATCCACTGTACTAACACAGAGTAAACGATGCGATGCAACTTAAAAATGATACCCTTGTAGAAAAATAAAACGCAAAAACTTGATTTCGAGAGATGGCACTAACAAGAAAAACTTAAAAATCCCAAGGATAAACAAATAACAAGACATGAAACTTGAATAAACTATTTTTAATGCCATCTAGATATGAAACTATCATCTAGCATTTTAAAAGACAAACGATGGTTATGCTAGGATCTAGCATACCACATTTCCAAAAGTTTTACAACTGATTTACAACTCTGGGTCCCATATTACCAAATGGCGATCAAACCCATTGGTTTGATCATCAACCTTAGTTACAATGCTTAATATTATTTAAACATACATCGTGTCTTAACGTCCAACGAGAAGTTTTTGTCTCCATGTCTGCATGTAATTTTCTTATTACCTAAGCCATTTTGGACTCTATGAATCTATGAGACCATCTACCAGGGCATTTTACTGCCTTGCTAATCTTTTCACACCTTGAATGAAAATCATTGAAAGTAGGTGAGAAGACTAAGTTGATCCAGCAGTTTTGATGCAGTCCTCGACGTTACAACTTATTTATCATGTCTTAAGCACCTAAAGAAGGAAGGCAAAATTTGCTTTTTTTGGTATTTTTCTGGTATCACCGGAAAAACTGAGAAAATAGTAACGAAATTAACCACCCTGGATTTCAAAACTTGATTGAAAATTATTCAAATTAGGTGAGAAAACACACCAAAATTTAAAATAATTAAATTTATCCCCCTCCCTGCATTTAGCAAAATGCATTTTTAATGTTATTCATGTCAATTTGACGAAAAAGTGCCTCCAAGTTTGGAAGTTATTGTTACAGTAAATTTATTCTTTGAATTTTTTTAATTTTTATTTCGGTTTTTAAGAAAAAAAGAGAGTTTCTAAAACAAATTTCTACAGAACTTCTCCAGCTTTAATATTCTAATTCAACTCTATGAAATTCATACGATGAGTTTGACGTTCTGAATCCTAGAGAAATGAAAAAAAAAATCTCCTAATCTAATGGTAATAATAAGAGAACTGCTTTCAACATTTTAATTTGTTTTAATGAATAAATTTGGAATACTCAAATTTTATCAATAAAGGCAGAAAAAAAATTTATCTCGTCATCCACAATCCACCTTTCCACATTTACAACTATGTACCGTCAAAACAAATAAAACCATACACCGTTACCAGGCACGTACGCTTGATTATGTACCAGGTCAAGGAGGGGGGGGGGTTTACAAAAAAAGTCAACTGAACAGACAATATAAGAAACTACTAAGACAACAAAACCGCAAGATTTTAGGGGTAAAAGAAAAGGTCCCACAGCCCCCTCCCCTCTGTACACGTGCCTGATCATGGCTGTACTACAAATAAGTAGAAAAAATATCATAAATTCAAAGAAAATCTCAATAAGAAAAAGGAAAAAAACACTAAGAATATGTGAATGTGTACAAAATCAACACTAGAAAATTATTTTAACACTATGTGATCGTTCAGAGACCAGTCTGACCAAGTTTTTTTGGAAAAGAGAGGAAACAAAGGCCTTACCCAGAGGGGGGGGGGGTAGGAGGATTTGAACCCCCCACGAAATGTTTGCCTAACTCGTAAAAACATAATAAAAGTGGATATAAACAAAACTTGCATACGTTTTTCGAGTTTTTCTTGTGTAGACGCCCTCCCCCAAAATTTTTTTTTGAGTAAAACCCCCTCCGAAAAAAAATCCTGGGTACAGCCTTGGAGAAAACCATTCAAAAAGTTAGATTTTATGCCTGTTTTTATTTGTGTTACAACGGGCATATAAAAACATGTTGTGTTACAAAGGGCAAATAAAAAGGGGCATTATCTGCTTGTTTTTATTTTAATGCACGAAATTTCCGGAAAAAAAATGCGAAGGAGAAATCAAGACAACCCACTGTAAATAAATTATCTTCATATGCGACCTTCTGTACGACTAAAATTTGCAGGAAAAAGACATTAAAGTTTGGTGATACAACGGTTGCTTCTGCTGAACAGCTTACATATCTAGGCCCAACAATTGCGTCTGATGTTAGGTCTACGTCTATCTATCTTTCAATAATTGTAGTTAGTACAAATAGTTGAAAAACATAATAATCTGCTGGCTTTGTAAAAAATTTTGGTCCAACCCCAATATACTTTCACTCTCTATTAAAATCCGAATTTAAATAAATTAAAATTGTTTTTTTTTCCTTTAAAGAATTATTCTAACTTTGCTGAAGAGGACTGCATTGCCAGTAGTCATTTATGTTATTTACAATAGGATATAATAATAATAAAAAAAGGTTTGTCTGGATTTTCTCAAAAAATGAGTTCCAAAAATACGGTAAAACCAAACCAAATTGTACTTTTTTAAAAGAAAAATTGGGAATGACTTTGGGAATAACAAATGGAAATAATATTTTTGTGAAATTTAACTCAATATAATGTAAGAACTATTAAGAAAATTTAGTCAGAACACACTAGGAAAATAATATTGGCTTTCAATAAGTTTTGGTTTTCCAGAATTTTGATCCTTAATTTTCTTTGTTTCCTAAGAATTAAAAAAAAATTACACAATTCAGCTTAGACTACTAAAACAACAACCCAAATTTCCAAAAAAAACGATAACAACAATTAACATAATTCAACTGTCCACTGTCAAATCCTAACATTTTCGCTCGTTAACTTTTCAAAAATTCGCTTAACACTGATTTTCTTATTTTTGGAACGCGAGAAATAGATTAGAATGCAGCATTTTTATCGTTGACCTAAAACAAGTTAAATTTAATATTTAAAAAAAATGAGTACAGAATTTCTGTCTGTAAAAGCTTCTATTGAAGCTTATTAGTAGTAATAAGTTTACATATAGTAACTTTAAAATTTAGCACTTAATACCAGTAGAGAATGTTCTATATTCAATTTAGAACTACGAAATAGGAAAATTCAAGTTATTGAACCTTTTAGTAACACCAACAATAAATTTAGTAAAATAGAGTAGGCTAATTAATAGTTAATTAGTAAAATTAATATTTAATTAAATATAGGATATGGTAAAAGGACTCCAGCAATGAGTAAAGTCACTTAGGAAAACTAAAATATGCAACGAAGAAATAGTACATAGCAGAGAAAATTCTAAATAATTATACCCAGAAAGCGCCAGCTAGGCACCAGATGTAATGGTCCGCCTTGATTTTGAAAATATCATTTTTTGTTTCCCTCTCTACTTTGTAGTGATTTGGTACCAATGATTAAGCCACGTAGAAATTACAGAATTCCACGTATAAGTAGCCCTTGTACATTAAGGCATCCATCAATAGAAGAGACTAAACCCTAATAAGACAAAAAACCTAAGCTTCAGTGAGTTTATATGAATTTATTATGTCCAAGAATCTTACAATAGAGCTTTCAAGTTCCTATTCGTAAGAAAAGGAAATTTTGAATTCTGGCTTATTTGTTTGTATTTTCCAAGGGTTACCATATTGAGGTAGTGGCCTTAGAATATCGGGAGAGGGCTTATTCGAACGGAAATTTAAGACTCTAGTACTTGTTTTAAGAAGAAATAATAACTGACACTTTGCAACAAAATAGTGCCGTTTTAAGTTATTTTCTGACGCAAAACCACAATATTGGCAAGATTAAGGCACTTTCGAGCGAAAATTCTGGGAAAACAGATCAGTCTAGAGCCTTGATTCCCATCGTGGGTGCAGGCTCTATCTTTGGACCATGGTATTATGTGTATAGAAAGGAGGTGCACCCTTTAGTTGACTATACTAGTAGTAAGTTATATAAAGTTTTCAGGGATACATGAAAGGATACAAGAAACTGGTTTTTTTTTGTTATTGATAAGAATTCCACAAGATTGTACCGTTTGACGTAGACATTCTTAGGAGCCAATCAGAGACAGCGATGGTTGCTCAATATACGATAACTTGATTGGTGATTGGATTTGAATAAAAGGAATGGTTTTCTTTACAATTCAGATTAGTAAGAGTATTGAATTCAGAGAGAATAGTTTATTCGAGAGGATATTAGTAGAGAAAAATGAGTGGTGCATTTACATTATTGGAGATTAATGATGAAGCTGGCAGCAGTAATGATATACGAGTACCCAATGTGGCTGTGGAAATAACTGGAGGCTGTAGACTATGCCTTGAATGGGACGATATGTATGCTAGATACGTGATATCATTAAGCAAATTTAAGCAGGAGGAACAACTATGTTTTGCTGGAAAAGTGAATATTGTGCATATAAATAAACTTCGGTCAGCATTAGATGTCCTATCGAAATATATTGATGAGAACAAAATGCATCAGCGAATATTATTATTGTAATTATGCTCATTAAAATTGTTTCTAAATCAATGGTATTTCTCTTTCTATAGTAGACTAGCGTATATTTTTAGAGTAGAAAAAAAAATTCTGATTAGTCTGAAGTTGTTTGTGAGAGTGTTAGGATTTTAAAAAAATTGATAGATTTGAGAAAGAGTGAATCATGAGGAATCTAGTGCTTATGGAAAAACGTTTGATTCTAGATGACGATTTTCTAGAGCTGTCTATTCAAAGGAAGATATTTTCTCGGGGAATGCTTGTCGATATAATGAAAACTGATTCTCCATCATTAGACTATTGCATGAAGCTTCTACATCGTGATCCAAATGCATTTACACAATTTATTGATATATTGATCACGACACTGCAAAATGATATTGTGGATATGCTTTTAAACATTAGTTTA
The DNA here is from genome assembly GCA_027921565.1 of Artemia sinica. Lineage (NCBI taxonomy): Eukaryota > Metazoa > Arthropoda > Branchiopoda > Anostraca > Artemiidae > Artemia > Artemia sinica. Next base: position 36,332,242 of record CM051269.1, on the reverse strand, counting down.
GAAATTTAGGACTTTTTTCATGAGAAAGATGGTGTTCAAGGGTGATTTACTCCTCTCTCTTTATCCCAGCCAATATTTTGTTGTTGCTAGCTCAGTTTCATTGTGGCAGTGAGAGTGTCAACACATGAAAAAATGTTCCATACATGTCCGCTATGTATGTACACACTGGGCAGTTGGTCATCATGTGAGAATTGCACAATGATTGATGAGTATGATGAAAAGTTTAGATTATGCAACCCGTGTAAATTGCATAGAAGATATGCTGTACAAATTAAAGATTGTAATTCCTGTCTTGAAGAGGTGTGTGACTCTCATCCTAGAGGGTACCTATGCTCCAATTGTCACTATGATAAATGTAATCAGTGGGAGAATACATATCCCGGTATGATTGGAAAGAATCCTAAGCGTGATTTTAGTTTAATGCTACGAGATTGGTATCGTCGTGGTTTTAGATTGTTCTGGGAGGAGGAGCCGGGTCAGCGATTCAACTGTTGGAACAACAAAAGAATATGGTTTCTACGTCATCGTTGTGAAGACAATGGGTGTTATGATTATAAGCCCACTGATTTTTATTTGGCTGTGACGGAATGTGATTCGACACTTGAGGACACTGTTTGTGAAATTGCTTCAAATAAGCAAATTGAAACATGTGAATTCTATAGAATGAATGAGAATAGTATCATTGACTATACAAAGAGATATGACAAAAGTGAAGTTACACCCTACGGTAGAAAATGTAACCCTGACATTGCACTACATCAGGATCAGTATACTGTGAATTCAGATAATCTACCTGCACTAGTTGTTGCGGACAAATACCTATACCTAGTAGAAGATGAAATCTAAAGAGCAGAAATGTCGTTTTATCATGTATATAAATTTTTATCATTTATTAATAAACAATTTCAAATACATTTTTAGAACATTTTATTCGTAGGGCACTAAAATCAATATTAAATACGCTTGTAAGTATATTTTCCACTAGAAAGTTGTTCAATCAAGGTAAGTCAACGTAGATGTCGAGAAACTGCTTGTAGGTGTAGCCACGACATCTGAACATGAAAAAGAGTAATGCATGAAAGCCACATGTCTTAGTCGTTAAATCCTGTACTCTTCGTTTATTGTGAATAATGGTTTTCCCACTGCTTTCAATAAAGTTGCTGATGTATGGAGTATAGAATTTATACGATAGGCCAAGAGGATCAAAAAATTCAATATTCTTCGATGTTTGAAAGATACATAGCCAATGGTCGGTCTTCAAAGTCGATGGACTGCTATTAACAATGATTAGGGTATTGTTAACACTTGGAATTTTTTCAATGAAGTCCGATGGTATACAATAGGACTTGTACTGGGACATGTATGGATCCATACTAAATACGTTGATTATTTGGTTTGTGTTCATGGTGCTAGGTCTAGTAGAACACTGCCGTCAGGTGTGATTTCCCAATAGGTTTCAAATTGACTCAATGATATTAGCGTGATACTCTCAGTCAAAGCATCGGCGAATGTACACTCTAAACGTACATTCCCTGTTCGTACTATGCTCATATCCTGAGTCCCTGACAAGTCCAAAACAATTACCCCATGATTTTTTGAAAACATTGAATCGGCTATTCCATTTTCAAATAGTTGAGAGTTATGATCTAGGGATTGCATGGTCAACTCGTACAGAGTTCTATAGGCTTTTTTGTCAAATGATAGAGTGTACAATGGAATACCATTCACTTTACACACAAGGCTAGATAGACCAAAAAAATTAAAATCATGGGGGGATTCAGTCCAGGATCCAACGGCACTGCCACTCTTCACAAAGGCCAAAGCCAGTTGTGATGGGATTTCTCCATTGATAAATGATGAATCGCTATAGCTACGAGAGCCGGTGGCAATATGACGTTGATTGGTGATCGTATGGGGGGACAAGAAGTTTAATGTTGTTACCATTGGCTCTTAGCTTTTCCACTGCCAATGCAACAGAGCTCATAACCTGTTGTTTTCGGACGTGGAGAATTGCCGATGTGATAATGACATTTGCATCGGGTGCTGCAGGAAGTGTTTTTATCAAAATGAAATTCGACGGGGCCAGCTGTAACTTTATGTCAATCTTGACATTAGGGGGTAGCCATCGGGATATATTGAATATCTCATGATTTAATTTTACAACCAGATGATACTCCTGGGTCACTGCAGTAGTCGACTCGCCGTCAGTATCAACACCTGATCGATATTCATAGCCCAATGATTGTCCTCTCAACTCCTTGTATGCCTTTGGTGTCATCATCATAAATTGTATGTAGCTTGCATAGTTGGATAAATTATTGCTAGTGCTCACCAATGTTCCATTAATAAATACATTAATTTGCTTGAACAGATTGTGTAGAATACAGTTCTCGTAGGAGAGACCATCGGCAACAGTCGGAGTTGTATTATCTGACTTTTTCTTCACCGCAACATTTAAATCAATAAATTTTGATGACAAACCAATGAAATAGTCTTCATTGGAAAATATTTGAAAGTGTATATTTTCCGAGAGGGGTTGTTGAGGATGAAATTGTTCATAGTAGCCATACTTGACACTGACATCAATATTTTCAGCATTGAATAGATTCAATGAGGAACTAATTGATGGATATGATTCCTTTTGGGGGAGATAAGTCATCTTAAGAGAAGAAGTCCTTCTTTGATATAACAATCTTTTTTTTTTCTTCTTCTTCTGCTGCTTACTGGTCTTCCTTGTTTTATTCCTCAAAGTCCGTGTTGATGTCCTTCGCTTCCCACCTGGGTGAAGACTGATGAGTGAATGACGTGCACGCACCCTTTTCAATCCCTCCCCATTTTGTCGAGATTTTAATTGCTCAACAACATCTCTTGCTGAAGATCTAATATTTTCCTTTACACTCTCCTTGAAATTCTTGCCCGACCCCCAGTCCTGTAGTGTTTAGGCAGCAAAATTTGATGCAGCAGGTACAAGATATTTTCTGGCAAGGGGTAGTGCAGAACGAAATAGCCTAGCAAACCAGCTACCAAGACCATAGCCAGACATTGTAGTACGCCCCTTGTAGTAGTCCAATCCATTGCCTATTTGACGTTGACTCAAAGCACCAACATAGCAATCGATATCGGGACAGACAAATGGATTTCTTCTATTGTTCATTTTAGGTGATTGTGCTGTCACTGACAATGGGTCGAAAATGACATGTAATCACTGCTAAGCCTTTTGTTATTGCTAGAGGATCACCCAATTCACTTCTTAGTGTTAACTGACAGAGTTCCAAATACGAAGCGTTTACAGGAACATACTGAAGATGCTTTATATTATAGTGATGAACAAGTTCATGACTTGTTTTTCGTTCAAAAACACGTAGCAGGGGGACATTTGAATTACAAACTCTCGATGTTTCCACAAAAGATGCATAGAGAAATATGCAAGAGTCCGAGGCGAAACCAGGTGGATAATCAGCAAAAATAACTTGATCCATCCCGTAAACGGTGGCAGCGTTTTTCCCATTGATCATATTCTGTTTAAAGTCAAGAACGTCTCTCAGATTATCATTGAGAATAATTATTTCAGTGTCAACAGGTGAGGTAATGTAAAGCCTATCGTGTTCCAATGAATAATTAAAATGGAATATACCATTCCTACGATATGAGATTTTTCTATTGATTGTACGACACAAATCTCTCATATCATCATATTCAATATATTTCAATTTGGCATGTGGATATTCGCTAGATTTAAGTGCTTCAACCCATTCATAGTCGATAAAGAGTGTCCAATCGAATGGTATAACTTTTATATCATACACACGATCCTTTCTTAGGATGTCATAGGTATTTTTGATAATACATTCGACAAGAGCCACTTCATACGCACCGTCAAATTTGATGGCGGGGGAGAGTTTCGTCCAAAAATCACTTGTCGCATTCAAGTCGTTGTAGAGAGGATCGGAAACATTGGACATAAAAGTTACATAGAAATCATTGGGCATTGTCAATACCTTAAACACCGATCCAAGAATCAAAATCAGAGTTGTATCCTAGCCGCCGAACAAGTAACTGTTTCTTACCCCTGCGAGTACGAGTTTAATATCTTTTCAATTTGATACATTTCACTATTATTTTTAACTTTTTGTAGTTCATAGTCATAAAAACCACTGAGAATCTCTTGATCTTTGGTATCGCGCAAACGATAAGTTATGGGTTTAGTGTCTAGGATTTTTGTCACTTTAAAAAGTTCTGTGGACCACAAGTAATTCCCCTTTTCAAAAACATTAGTTGTTCTATTAATTCGAACAGTATCACCAACATTGAATTTATTTTTCTTCTTGACAATCGTTTCATTGGAATATTGTTTAAGAAAGGTGTCAATTGTATCATGATCAGAATGATGAACTTCCGTTGGGGTTGAGTTGGACAATGATCGATGAGGTCGTTGATTATAAATCAACACGATTTTATCTAAATCATAAATAAAAGCCGCTGTATTTTTCAATGTACAATATCTTTAAATTAAAAGTCGAATAGTTGTTATCAATCGTTCGGTCAATGCAGCCTTTATAGGACTATGACTATGATAGAGCAGTGTACTATATTTCACTAGTACTTTTGCAACATGGGGATTGGCAAATTCACTACCGCGATCCGTTTGAATTTCTTTATATGAATCCTGTTCGAGAATACTTTCAATGGCCTGAGCAACTTCAACGCCTCTCTTTGATCGCAATGGAATTGCATATGCATAACGACTATAAACGCTGATTGCAAGTAGAATGTACTTGTACGGTGTATTGTAACGTCGTTGAATCTCATCTAGAGTCAGGAGATCTGCTTGCATTATATTCAATGGGAAAAAGGCTTTAGTTTTTCGATATTGATTAGGACGAAGTCTATGATTTCTATGCAGAGTGTAACTTGATTCATTTTGTAGATAGTCTTGTACACTTTCAGTGTGAACGTTTTCGCTTTTTCCTCCCCATCATTGTCAAGTTTCCACTAGGTGTGCTAGTATTTTCCAAGATTGATTTAAAATCTTCTTCTTCTTCTTCTTCATGTTCATATTTTAATGGTGTTGTTGTTGTTGTTGATGCATGTTCATTTAATTTTTTTAGAATTTGTCTATCGCTAATGAGACTTTTGGGGAAGTTTAATGTATTTAGAAAGTTGTATAGATGAGCATCAAATGATAATAGTCCTTTACGATTTGTAACCATATCATAGATTAAATCAAGTAGATTATAGCTCTTGCCCTGAATTATAATCCCTTTCCCATTGCCATCAACTTGAATATGATCTTGACCAATTTCCATGAGATAAGTTAGGAGTCGTTTACTTTGTTCACAATATGAGTGGGGCATTAGATTTCCAATTTTCAATACAATCGAATCCAATTCCTCCTTCTTTAATTGTGTTCCAACAGCAGAATCCTGAGGAGACGATTCTTTTTTGTGGTCAATACCACTGGCCTTTGCACGATAGAGTTTATGTTTGTTCACTTGCCGAAGTACATCTTGAAGTAAAAGCAGTTTTTTATCATCCTCAATATTCTCGTTGTCAATGAATTTACTCAGATTGTTCTCAAAGTGTTCCACGGGTCAGAGAGCGAGTTCTATTGGAGACAATTTATAGGGTTTTGCCATCTAGAGAAAACTGTTTACAAGTCCTGCAGTTATTGGCAGTAAAAGTGTGAAAAAGCTACCGCCCGCCTGAAGAATTTGTTTCTTTTTAAAATTCTTTCCCTTCTTTTTAGAGGCCAATGTACGTACAATGGAACTAAGTTGCTTTGCCTGTTGCTTAACTACTTCTGGCAGTTGAACATTGCCCTCGGGCAAACTTAAACAAAGTTCAGATGTTAGATTAATGAAATCATTGTCAATACCAGGCTTGAGTATGGCTTTCCTAAGCGAAGGTTTTGAAGTGCTTAGAACTGAAAATAAATGTCTATTTTCATGTAGTTTCTTCAGTGTCATGATAGCAACTAATAGGTCTTTTTAGCGTTCACGGGGAGATATACTCTATTTCATTGTCAAAAATATCTGTGACCACACGCAGATCCTCGGGTATATTTTGATTAAGATCCAATAGGATATAGCCGTAGGGTTTATTAGTTGCCTGATTGTATGCTGAGAGCAGAAATTTAGGGGCACCGGGGTATATTTGTTTATTGAGAGTTATAAGCGAGCTACAATCACGAACAACTCTGTAGATGATATAGTAGGTGCAGTTCAATGCAAGTGTTTGCATACATTTGCTCAGATGAAAGAGATTGTGTAGAACCAGAGTAACGGAAATCTGTTCATGATGAGAGCGAACAGTGAACAGTTGTAGCTTTTCCTTGGACCATTGTTCAATAGATTCAGCCAGATCGTCACTAATCAGCCAAGATGTTGGTTCAATAATGCTGAAAACATCAAGTCCCTGTATGAATTGTATCTGCACCAGTCCCGTCGTACCAATAGCTTTTATTTTATCGTATGATTCCTGCCAAATACTGTAACAATAGTAGATTTTTTCGGCTTTTCCACAAACATTTTATCGCAATTTTTAATTATTTTAGTTAAGAGTGTTGTTTTGCCTGAAATTGACGGCCCAAACAGAAACGATCTGAATGGTGTTTTAAATTGATACATGTTCCCTTCAATAGTTCACCTAGACAACTAACTGTAGACAATAGCTGTCTAATGACTAAATAATTTCCCTATTGCTACTAGTCCGTTCAAGAATGAGAAGAAGACGAATAAAGAATCATATTTTCTTTTATTATACATAAAAAAGTAACAACACTTAAAAAATACTACATTGAACATGAAAGCACATTAAACATGAAAAAAAACGAACTTTTTTAAAATTTATTTATAATAGAAAATACAACATTTACATAGGCACTAGAAAAAACACTTAAATAAATACACTTTTTTTTATTATTTATTTATAAAAAATACAACATTTAATGAATAATGCACTTAAAATAATATCACTTTTATTTACAGCATTTGGTATGGGATCCCCTCCAGGGGCGGTGGCCGCTGTGGCAGCCGTGGGGCCCCCTGCGGAGGGCCAGGAAGCGCCGCGGTCCGGGAAGTGTGGGCCCGCTGCGGCGGGCCGAAGCTGGCATTAAATAGTGGAATTGCTCTGCTTTGCACACACATACACACACACACATTGAAAATTGTTTGTTATAAAGAAAAAAGAATTTAAAAACAACCATTACCCAAAAAACCCTCCCACCCAATTTATACTTTTTTTTAAATGAATTTAAGTTAATGTTTCTACACCGAGTTGTTTTTTGTACTCTACACATTCAACTCGGTCTGAAATTAAATAATGACCGTGTGGTAGTACTTTCACACCATCCTCAAGTACATAGACTATATCTGATATGGCCGACATGGCGTTTTTCTCAACTCTAACTGTGTAGTTTTTAAATTGTAAACAGTGAATCGCCATGACTTTCGCTCTTGGGACTAAACTACGTTCCACACAGTTTCTATACACACTCTTGTCAAAATTATTTTTTTACAAAGTGTGTCTTTTGGAAAATTTTGCATAATTTTGAGTTTGGGGGAAGGGGGATTTCAAACACATCTTCCCATAACATAATTTGTCTTCTAAAGTTGATTCTGATGTTTGTAGTGCTCTATTTCTTAGCGCTTTAGAAATATTTAAAAAGGTTCTAAAGTATAATTTTGGGAAAATTTTGAGTTTGGGGGGAAGGGGGATTTCAAAAACATCTTCCCATAATATAATTTATCCTCTAAAATTGATTCCGATGTTTGTATCACTCTATGTCTTAGCGCTTTAGAAATATTTAAAAAAGGTTCTAAAGTATAATTTTGGGAAAATTTTGAGTTTGGGGAGAAGGGGGATTTCAAGAACATCTTCCCATAATATAATTTATCCTCTAAAGTTGATTCTGATGTTTGTAGCGCTCTTTGTCTTAGCGCTTTAGAAATATTTAAAAAAGGTTCTAAAGTAAAATTTTGGAAAATTTTTAGTTTGTGGGGAAGGGGGATTTCAAAAACATCTTCCATGATATAAATTACCCCCTAAAGTCAATTCTGATTTTAGTGTAGCATTCTTTAATTAACGATTTTAATATCAATTTTTTAGTATACCTATTTTAAATTGACAACATTGTTCCAAAATTGATTCTATTTTAAATTGACAACATTGTTCAAACATCACTCATGCATCGCATTTCAAAGACTCTACTCACGTTTAATTTGACCATAAAAAGAATCTATTTGTCAAGGAAACCATTGCCGCTCTCCTTAAACATGTGGTATTAATAATTTCAGACAATATATATGTAAAAGGTTGTTTGGAAATTTACACTCTTGCTAACAGGGTTAGACACAGATGCTTTTAGACCAGAAACTCTATTTTTGATCATGGGAAAAGTAATATTTGAACGAAATAACTATTTCTAAGGAGTTAAGCTCGTAAACGGAGCAGGGGGGAGGGTTTTTATTTAGATAATAGAAAAAAGAGCGCACTTTGTGTTTTCTAGAAACAATAGTCATCATATTGTAGGGTTTGTACTGTTGGAGGGAGGGGGACTATGCCCCTGCAATTTGAATTTACTAGTGGGATGGTAAAATGATTTTATTTGGAAATAAATTAAGAAATTTAGTAAACTGTACTCACATTTTAAATTGATGTATCCATTATTTCAAAGTCAATAATATTTAATGTATTATCTATGATATGTTAAATCATTATGAAAATTAAATCGTAAGGTAAGAGCATTTTATACAAAATCTCAAGGACGAATAAAAAATCAGTCCTTTTATTTATAACCAATCACCAATCAACTTACCGTATATTGAGCGACCACCGGTGTCTCTGATTGGAGCCCCTAAAAAACGGATGTTGGCTCAAAAAAACAGTCCGGTTGAGTTATATAATTTCGACTATACTCCCAAAACATGTTGGACCACTTTATACCTTGCCAGCTTTTAAAAAAAACATGTGCACGTGAAGCTGAAGTGCAATTCCTTGTGCAATTCTCTTTGCAATTCCTTGTGCAATTGACAACAACAACAAAAACCAGTCTGATTATCTAATACAACCTTGACTATAGTTTCAAAACATGTTGGACCACATTATAGGCTGCCAGCTTTTTTTAAACGTACACGAAAAGGTACGCTGCATATCCTTGTGAAATTCATTGTGCAATTGATATCAATAACAAAAAAAAAGTATAATTGTGTTGTATAACCTTGACTATAGTTTCAAAACATGCTCGGTCACTTTATACTTTGCAAGCTTTTTTTGCAATGTCCGCATGTAACTGTAGTGTCTCAGGCGTGGGTTTTCTTGACCCGGTTCTCGCGTAATTCCATGTGTAATTAGGATCAATTATTACGATACTACTTATATGTCCCCAGGTCCTTTTCTCTATCTTTTCCTTGTTTTCAAGGTTTTAAAATCTGCAATTTTTCGTAGAGTTTATCTTCATTGTAAGCTTTTACTTGGTTTTCCAATTGGTTTTAGTAGTCCAAAATCTGTTTTGAGATTTAAAATTGAAGAGTCAATTTAATTTTCTGTGATTCAGACACAAAGTTTTTATCGTAGGTTCTCCCTTTTTCCAGACTTTAAATAATGTTAATATTTTATTTTTTAAAGAATTTTATTCAGTTTTGTTTTTAAGGCTATCCATGGGTGCCCAATGGCTGAATTTCAGGGGGGAACTTACCTGGTCTAATCAGCCCTTCCAGTGCTGTATAATTGAAATACAAAAAACAAAGATCATAGGCAGCGCTATCGCGCTACCTAAGCAAAGATCGATGTGGGCAAAATATATTGTCTTTTTTAGACCTGGACCAGGGCACTTCTTATAGACAGAAATGTCATAGCAACTTCAAAAAGAGCTTATGGAGGGCAACAAACCCCCCTTCCCCACGTCAATAAATTTCCCAAATACATCCAATCATAGCCATTTTGTTCAGCGTAGTTTAAAGGTCCCGAAAGTATGACTTTGAGAATGACACCCCCCCCCCCCAAAAAAAAACCTCAGAGCAAGGGCTGTAAGTTATGCCATGGGGAGATATAATTTTTTTTATAGAAAGAATGGTCGTATAAACCTCAGAGGGGCCTTATTTGATTGATAATCATAAGTTCTATTGGTCTCTTTAACAGTCAGAAGTGATTGGATGTCAACCTGTCCTCCCCCTTATACATCAATTATTTCCCCAAATACATTCAATCATAATTTTTGAGATAGCCATTTTGTTCAGTGCAATTGAAAGGTCCGGAAATTCTGTATTTGAACAGAATAACCCCCCCCCCTCCATATAGTCCTCAGGTCAAGGGTTGCAAGTTACGCCCTGGGGACATATAAGGTTTTAAAAGAAAATAGTGGTCGGACAAATTTTAAAGGATTGGATTGGTAATCAGAAGTTATAGTGCTCCTTTAAGAGTCAAAGTGATCAGAAGGCAAATACCCCCCCCCCCATACACACACACAAACACACACGTCGTATTTTCCATAAACATATCTGGTAGAAATTTTAAGATGGCCATTTGTTGTCACAGAAACTTCGTAAAGGGTTCAGTCCGTTGGCAATTGAAAGGGCTAGTGCCTTCTTTAATAGTCAAAAGTGATTGGAAGAAAAACAGCCCCTCCCCACGTTCATCATTTCCCCGAGCACTTCCCGTAAAAAATTCGAGATTGTTATTTTGTTTGCCGTAGTTTAAAAGTCCAGAAATTAAGTCTTTGAGAATGATAGCCCCCTCACAGTCCTAAGGGCAAGAGTCTGTAAGGTATGCCACGAGAAGGTTTTTATGAAAACGGTGGTCGTATAAATTTTGGAGGGTGCTCATTGGATTCGTAATCGGAAATTGAATGGCTAATTTCAATAGTCAAATTTATCAGAGGGCAACTATAACCCCCCTCCCCTGGGTCATTTTTGTTCAAAAATAGTTGAAAGATCTCATAACACGGCCATTGGGGTTGACACAACCCTCAAGAGTAGTAGGATAAGGGTTTCAATTTATGCTCCGGGGGGTGTAAGGTTTTTACTATTTCCAAAATAAAAGGGAGAAGAATATATTCAAAAATTTTCTTAAGATTGCACCAAACAGTAGTTGGTCGATAAGAACTAAACTCTAATGAAGTTTTTCCATGCTTAAAATCCAAGGTGGTTGTGCCACAGAAAAAGCTGTCGGTAACCGTAGAAGTAGATAAACACATCTGTAAACGGTAGCTGAAGGTGATCTATCAAACTTGGGCAAACTAGTTTCAGATGATAAGAGGAAATTCCGTCTTGATCAACAGAGCTAGATTGTATGTTCTTAATAGCTTGACGAATATCAACAGTAGAAACTGGTCTGAGAAATACGATTAGGCATACACGACTCAAGAAGATTACTATGAAGCTTTTCTACTTTCCGGTTCACCTCACCAAAAATATCATTATAATACGACACCCAAGGATTAACTGCTTTAGGACTTTCATAAAACTCACTACTAAGCTTATCTGAATTCAGAACATGAGACCACTCCTTTTTCGACGCAGGAAATCAAAATCAGATACCCTAGACTGCCGTAAACGTTTTTTTTTATGTGCAAGCTTGGTACTTTGCTTCCGATAAAAGACAACACCTCGATTTGGCCGACCGCAAGACACCCATATTCGTAGCCAAAACTTAGTTTTATTCTTTACAACATTTAACTCTGGGTCAAAGTCCATTCTGGTTTTCTAAATTTAACTTTAATCTTTTCTAGAGGAACAGCAGTCGCCTCTGCTTGTCATAAGCTCAAAATTATTCTATCATAATATTCATTTAGAGACTGCTTATTATTGGAGCAACGGTCAGTAACTTGAAGCAAATGGTAAGGAACTTTTATAGAACCCAATAACGCGGGCAACGTAGTAATATAAAGTGCAAAATTAGCTCTACTCCAGTTATTCCTGTAAAACCACTTAGAACTTTTTGTAAATGGTCTAGTAGAAAAGAAAGTGACTAGTGAAGCAGAGAACAAAATCGGAAGGTGGTCACTATCACGAGCGTCTTCATGAACAAAAACAGTTTATGCATTAATATTTGGCGAGGAACCTCCATGGTCAATATTAGACAAACTTCCCGATTGGTGAATACATTAATAATCAACACTTTCCTCGAATATTTTATAAGCAGAATAAGAATCAAGGACTATATCGGATTGAACTGACTGACTCGAAATATCTATCGTGAAGTCACCAACCACTATGAAATGATAACCAGTTGATAGAACAAACGCAAGAATAGTCTTAAGATTTGCCGAGGCTTTATATACGCATTTAAAGCAGAAATAGTTTTCTTGTTACACGGGAGATACACATTTATCAGCACAGTATTACCAAACCGAACCGCAAGGATGAATTTATCACTGTGAAAACAGACTAGAGAGAACAAACTCAGGTTATTCTTAACAATGCACGCAAGGCCTCCAGAAGGTCTACCAAAAGACCTTCAGTGTTTTGGATTACTTTAGAACTTTTTGCATTGTACTCTAGTATTGTGCAAAACTCAGGTGCGCGTAATAACGTCTTGAGGGGCTATTAGCTCCCATAGTATACTACCTATAAGTGTCGTCAAATTCCTAACCCCTCACTACTGGATATATATGTATTGGTCTGGATTTCTAGGGACTGTTCTGGATTTCTACATGTTGTGGGAATAAGGAAAAGGCTTATCCAAGAAAGTATTTTAAATTCTATGTTCTTTTTAAGAATAAAGAGGATTTTTTACAGAAACACTGGAACTAAGGAGGAGGGGGCGTGAAATGCCAAGGAACATCCGTTCTCACAATGAAATGGTATGTTCCCGCAGTTCAAATAAATACAGTGGCAAATTTGAGTTTATAAGCTTCTTTTTGTGGGAAAAAGGTGGAAACTGTCTTAGATGTGATAGTGTACGCCAGAGGGTGCCATCAGGTGAATACATTATGCCAGGATGGAGTCAACTGCCAGGAATCATCAGAAAAAACGCTATTGGGAATTTCCCTCTAAGTTTAAACAAATAATTCTAGTGTAAACGGATATTTTTGCCGGAAAATATCCAAAAATGTCTTATGTGTGATTATGCATGCCAGAGGGTGCCCTGTGTCATTCATTGAGTGTGACAGGCTGGGAATTGCCTTGGACTAACACGTTCTAACAATGAAATGGTATGCTCCTGCGGTTCAAATAACAACAATAGTAAATTTAAGTTTATAAGCTTATTTTCGTAGAGAAAAGTTGAAAATGCCTTAGGTATGACAATGTGCGCCAGAGGGTGCTATCTGGGTGGTTACATTGTGCCACGCTTGCCTCAACTACCAGGAATCATAAGAAGAAACACTATCGGGGATTTTTCAATAAGTTTAAATTATCGATTCTAGCGTAAACGAATATTTTTGTATGAAAATGCCTGAAAAGTTTTTTTTTGTGTGATTTTGCACGCCAGAGGCTGCCATCGGGCAGATACATTGTACCATGTTGTAGTCGATCTTTTATTGCACAAAAGGGCAATAAACACCCCTCCGCAATGTTATGTCAATATAGGAAGGCTTAAAACATCCTGTTTTAAAGTTTTAGACTAGGAAAATTCGACTTCTCTGATGTTTTGATTCTGTAGACAAAATTGGTCTTTTATGGCACAAAATGGCAGTAAACGCCCCCTCCGCAGTGTTCTATCAAAATAGGATGGCTTAAAACCTCCTGTCTTAAACCTTTAGACTCAAAAAATCAATTTCTCTGTATTTTAATCCTGTTTGAGTAAAGCGTCAATGACGCAGTAGGTTTTAGGCTTCTGCAGTGAGGCGATACCCAAACTCTTGTTTGTAGATATTTTTTATTCGATTCAAGCTTGATTTGTATATTCAATTTAATTTTAACTCGTTTTAAGATTTATTTATTCATTTACATTAATATCTATTGTATGTTAGTTCGCAATGATTGTTTATTTAATTTCTGTTCTTTTTAAGTTTCATTTATGCTTCAATAGCAAAATATTTTTTTTTGTTTTAAGCTTGATTTTCATATTTAATCGAAGCATTACTCGCTTTAAGATATGTTTATTCATTTATATTATTACTTGTTGTATGTTTTTTGCTATGACTGTTTATTTAATTTCTGTTCGTTTTGGGTTTCATTTATTCTTTAATAGTAATTTCTGATCGTTTTGAGTTTGAATTTTAGCAGGTGTTTGTATCTGCTGAGCTTGTTTAAAATGGTCTTTACTTTTCTTTGAAAAACTTATTTTTCGGAAAGTTTTTTTTAGTTAATGAATGAAAGTGTCCTATTTCAGCTTCAATCTCAGAGAAGATTCGGACTACCCTCTATTATAGGTTTGAAATATTCCTTCTAAATTTCCTCCCAATATATTTATTTACTAGCTCTAGGCCATCCTGGTTAGGCCGTTAATGAGAGATCACACACACCTCTAACAATGGTTTAATTCCTATTGCTGAAACTGCAGTCTAACCCAGCTTTTCTTTTTTTTTATTTTCTAAATACCCTAACCAACTTTTCAATGGGGATATTATTTGGCCTAGCTTCTGGTTTTCAAATTTTTCTTAGGAAGCTGCCAAACTCCTAACTATCACCAGAATAGAAAGATTTCTTAAATTGATATGCCTGCAGCTCTTCAAAAGCTGCTGCCCATTTTTTTACTATATTCTGGGCTCCAACATACACAATTCTAGCCATTCAAAAAGAGAACTAGCATTTCTAATTTCCCTTCGAAGGAGCCATCAAACATCTCCATGATTTTGTGTTAGCCTATTAGCCCTGCCAATTTTGTAGTAGGCTGCTGGTGGGCAGACAATTTTTTATATTTAAAACTTCAAGGTTGGGACTGTAGTTCTCTGATACAAGGTTTGGACAATGCTTGTTTCAATTTTACAATTTTCATTTCAATCTGACGTCATTTTCATGAGGTTTCTTGTTTCAAGACTTATTTGAAATCACAATAGATTTCTTTCTGCAATAAACTTTCAGTTTTAAGATGGACTAAATTGTAGTTGCCATCAGGGGCGTCGCGAGGGGGAGGGGAGAGGTGTGCCTCCCCTCCAACGTTTTTGGCATCCGGTAAAAGTTTCCGCCGAAGGCGAAAATTTCGGTTGAAATCTTGCAAAATTACCCAAAATTCAGCCAAATTTTTGATTTCTGCAGAAAATTCGGCATAAATCAGATGGTAAATCGGTAAAATTTACAGAGATCCCCCCCCCCCAATGAAATGAGTCCCGGGACACCCCTGGTTACCATTCCGAAATCAATGTTAAATGACATTTTTTTCATTAGGCATTTTTTTTCAAAACAAGTTTTTAAACTTTTAAATACTATGGGCTGGGGTTCACTTTTTACTAGATTGCAGCTATTACTGCAACCATGATTTGTCTTGTGTTTCAAAATGGTTTTCAGTTTTTTGAAACATCATCAATCAATCTTGGGGTCCATAAATCTGTTTTAACAGAAAAATCTGTTTCTTCTGTACGCATGACAAAATGTAAAACAAATAGTGTCAACCAATTTTCCAGCAGAAAACTACCATAAATAAATAAAACCCAAAACAAAGAGATATTGCAAGGAATAGCCAAGTTGAACTCAAAATAAGTAGAAACTACCACAATGAATAGTAGACTAACGCTCCCTATGCGTTCAAAAGACCAAAGAATGATTTAAACGTTTCTGAAAACAACATAAATTTAAAATATTTTCTCTTTAATAAATTTAATAAATCTGAAATAATTAAGACTGTCAGGAACAATAATGAGCACACATTAAAATTTCAATTTTCACTTATTTTCTCTTCTCAGTTCTTCCAAACAACTAACAATTGGTTAGTACCTGAAGCGTATCTTATGTATCTCGTCCTCCCTTGTCCATCTTTCACCATCTTGAATCCTTCGACTGAGGCCCATCCTTGAATCCATAACATCATTTGTATCCACTGAAAAGTTATATCTTATTTGAATGTCTAAATCGGAGCAATCCCTGACACCACATTTCGTGCAATACAGAGTTTGGGATTTCACAACACCATTTTCAACAACAATAATGATTTTAACACAATTCTCAATCACCTTATAGGTTTTAATTTGATTATTTTCAACTACTCGAACTATTGTAGTTATCTTCCAATAAGGGAAAAACCCTCTAATTTTGTGTTTGATAACTATCTCGTTTCCAACTTTTCGATTCCAACTAAGTAGACCGATAATGATTCCCTGGGGAATCTTTCGGGGTCTTTCGAAACAAAATGGAATTTTTATCGAAGTTTTTGGATTTGTGTTGAGTAAGGACTGGAGTTCGCTCTTTACAAGGTTGGAGATATTCTCACAAGCACATTGTTCTTTAATGGGTTCTTTCAAACGTTCTATAAAACTTTTTCTCGGAAATTTGGGTTCCTTATTCATTTTATATGCATTTGTCATTTTCATACTAACTGTCAGAGCTCAGTAACTCGTCTTATATGCATAAAATGACGTCACAACTTCCTTGCTGTTATGGTGTTTGTACGAAGTGACGTCATACAACTGTCACTTCCACAATATCTGAGGTGATGTCATAATAACTCTACTACTCTGATGAGAAGAATAAATAAATAGCAAGGTTTGATCATTTTCTTTTTATCGTAAGTACGAAAATTGAATGCTTAGCCATAGTTTTCTAAACGAACCCCTACCCTTAAAGAAAAGAGTATTTTGTTTTCTTTAACATCTTGGAGGCTCAGGCTGCACCAAATTTCTCTGTAATAATTGATCTTAGGAACAGTTGTGATAATTTACTATTTGATTAATAAATCTATTTAACTCGTCTCCAATTAAGTTCTTAAAAAGTGTCTTGTCTTGAAGGGCGCTACTAGATAAAAGTTTTGGGCGGCGGAGGGATTTTTCTGATTGGCTAGCCATTTTAACCGATTGTTTTTTTTTTTGTTTTTTTATTCAATAGTTAGCATAACGCCAGTCTCAAATATAAAACTGGAGAGCACATTTAATCTCAAAGAATCGTATAGCTTGAAGAAGGATGGCCCCTTGGTTGGTTTTCTCGTGCGAAGGATGTGTTAGATGTTTATTGTTGCCCATGATGTGTTAGATGATTTTGTACATCCATTACCCCTTTTTTTAACCTATTTCCCTACTTACCAAAATAATAATATTCATCGATATCTTAGAAAAAGGGATACAACATTCCATAAATGGAGTGCAACCTTGATGAAAACTGTAGCGCTATGTTTAGCTTGTCCAAGTAACGAAAAGGGTAGTGCGACGGAAAGTGTTCCGCATTTTGTTCTGCAAATCAAAATAGGGCCAAAATGCCATCGAGTGAAAATTCTGAGATAACTAGTCGTTTCTATACTTATTGACAGGCTATGTGGATACCCTACAATTTTCCGATCTTGTCATTGCGAATTGCTAATTTCTACTCTTTTCTGCCGCAAAATAGTAATTTTAGACCGATTACGGCCCAAACGATACAGAAAGAAAAGTCAAAGATACCCAATTGGACTTTATCCACCAATTTCCCCAATTTGTTTCCTTCCTACTTTTCAAAAGATGTGTTAGATATTTTTCTAGATCATTGAATAACTAATTTATGGCTTGTTTCAGCTAGTGATAATGTAGAGCAATTTATGTGTTTGAAAAATTTGGGTTTTACGCAGGATTCATCTTGATGCCTGCCTCAAGCATCGCATCCTGAACGAAGAGATAATACTAGTAACAGATTTTCGTCTGAATCTATAAATTAACTTGATGTGATATTCAAGGAATCAAGAACGGAGGACAACATCGCACCAGGATTTTCAATTTCCAATCGAATGAGCTATTTCAACGTTTCTAAGACAACTCTTTCTATATGAATTGTTTAAGTCAGAAGATGCAAAGAAAAAAAAAGTGAACAATATATCATACCCACATCACTTTTATGATTAAAAAGCTTTTTTGTTATTTCCCATTGTCTTATTTGAAAAATTATACCCGTTTTTCGATCCTAGTTTATTCAAAGCCTCCCTCTTTGCACCCTACCAAGAGGTTATAATATCCCTTACCTTCCTTACTACCTACTTTCTCCTCATTCGGGGACAACCTCCTTATTTGGTCCTAGATGGTTAGCAGAAAAGAACGATCTTTGGCGTCTATCATCCTTCATCTGTAAAATATATCCTAGCCATTTCAACCTTTCACTCATAATAGCCCTAGAAATCACGATAGAACCAAATTTCCCTCACAGCTTATTGTTTAAAATACGGTGAGCAAGATGGGCATGAAAAAAAACCGTTTACGATTCCTCTAGCAGAAATCTAATGAATTCTCCTCCGTATATCGGAGTGCCAACGTTTCAGAGCCATACTTGACCACTGTTATCACTGTGACTTCCAATTTCCTGATCTTGGTTAGCAAACTTGGTTCGCAAAAATTTGAAAACAAAGACACTCCCCAGAGCCTGGGGGAATAGGCGTTGTAAATGTTGTCCTGGGGGCGTTTATGGTTCTTATGAAAGGGATGCTCGCATAAACTTCAGGGAGGCTCCTTTGATTGGAAATTGAAAGTTCTAGTTTAATTTTTAAGAGTCAAAAGATATCTGAGGGCAAGTAGTCCACCCCCCCACATACCAGTTTTTCTCCAAGTCCATCTGATAAAATTTTTATATTAGCCATTTCATTAAAAATAGATAAAAGGTCAGATAAGAAAATTCCTGTGTCGATGGAACCCACCAGGGCCTGGAGGCAGGCATTATGATTAATGTTCTAGGGGCATATATAGTTCATATGGAAGGAATACTCGTATAAACTTTGGAGAGGACTCATTTGATTTGAAATTGAAAGTTCTTGTTCACTTTTTAAGAGTCAAAAGAGATCGGAGGGCAACTAGCCCCCCTCCCCTTCCTCCACGCCCTAAATGCATCAGATAAAAATATTGAGATGATATTTTGTTAAAAATAGTTCAAAGTTCTGATAATAGAAAAACTCCGGTGTCGACACAGCCCCCCAGGGCCCGGGTGTAGGCATTGCAAGTTATGCCCTGGGAGCATATATAGTTGTTATGGAAGAAATGCTCGTATAAACTTCTTAGAGGCTCATTTGATTGGAAATTGAAAGTTGTAATTCACTTTTTAAGAGTTAGAAGCAATCGGAGGGTAGCTAGCCTCCCTCCGCACTCCATTTTCCCCCAGAGGCACTAAATATAGAAGAGGTCGTCACATAAACTTCAAAGGGGGCTCATTCGATTGGAAATTGAGAGTATTAGTGCACTTTTTAAGAGTCAAAAGTGATCAGAGGGCAACTGGCCCCCCAAGCCCTTTTCCCCAAATACATCTGATAAAAAGTTTGAGGTAGGGATTTTATTAAAAATAGTTGAAAGATCATGCAACAAAAACACCTTTACATATGGTCATCGTTAAAAATATTTTGAAGAACAGATGAGAAAAAATCCTTTGTAAACCCACTCACCTCCCCAGGGCCAGGAAAGCCGTTGTAAGTATTGCTATGGGGACATATATGGTTCTTAAAGAAGGTATGCCAATATAAACTTCAGAAAGGGTTCATTTTAATGGAAATTATAAGTTGTTCTTAGAGTGAAAAAAGATCAGAGGGCAACTAGCCCTCCCGCCCTCCAAAGCTTTGGGCGTATCGGATGGATAAACCCATCCACGAAAAATTTCAGGAGACCATTTTGTTAAAAATTGTTCAACCATCAGATATGAATACTCCAGGGTCAACACAACCCCCCAAGGCCCAGGGATTGGCATTGTAAATTATGCTCTGGGGATATATATGGTTCTTATAGAAGGGATACTCGTATAAACTTCAGAGAGGGCACATTTGATCAAAAATAGAAAGTTCTAGTTTACTTTTAAAGAGTCAAAAGAGAACGAAGCTTAATAGAGTCCCCCCCACTTCCTTTTTCCCCAAACCCATCTGATAAAAATTTTGAGATAGCAATATTGTTAAAAATAGCTCAAACATCAGATAATAAAAACTCCGAGGTTGACAAAATCCCATTTTTCATTTTGATATTGTTATTTTGATATCAGTTCTGATACTTTGATGAATATTTGATTTTTTGTAAGTTTGATTTTAAAATAATGAATTTTTAAAAACTTAAAATATTTGGTAATCAAAAACGAACAAAAATTAATTTAAAAAAAAACTTTCCGAAAAATAAGTTTTTCAATGAAAAGTAAAGGCCATTTTAAACTTAAGCTCAACAGATACAAATATCTTTTAAAATTTAAACTCAAAACGACCAGAAATTACTACTAAAGAATAAATGAAACCCAAAACGAACAGAAATTAAATAAGCAATCATAGCAAAAACAGACAACAAGTAATAATATAAATGAATAAATAGATCTTAAATCGAGTAATGCTCAGATTAAATATGAATATAAAGCTTAAAATGAAAAAAAAATATTTTCCTATTGAAGTATAAATGAAACTTAAAACAAACAGAAAGTCAATAAACAATCAATGCAAACAAACATAAAATAGATATTAATGTAAATTAATAAAAAAATCTTAAAACGAGTGAAACCTAAATTGAATATGCAAATCAAGCTTGAAACGAACAAAAATCACCACAAACA
This sequence comes from Artemia sinica, assembly GCA_027921565.1. NCBI lineage: Eukaryota > Metazoa > Arthropoda > Branchiopoda > Anostraca > Artemiidae > Artemia > Artemia sinica. The sequence goes on along the minus strand of CM051269.1, from coordinate 36,311,690 downwards.
TGAGTTTGGGTATGACTTCCTTCTCTCACTGTAAAAGTCTAAAACCTACTGCGTCATTGGCGATTTACTGAAAACCAATTTTATGACAAATGTTTTCTTTTGTTCTTAATATTGAAAATAAACATTAAAATTATAGTAAAATTTTGAACTGGTGATCTTTCAGCAATTAATATCATTGTATATAAAATTTTCAGTTTAATTTATTAGCTCTTTTTAAAGTTGTTAAAGACAAATATAGTTTCCCTACAGACAAGTGCTTGGATACTGCCTCCTTTCCCAACTGTAAATAAAAACCAAAAGCCTACTGCGTCAATGGCACTTTACTGAAAACGGATGATATTACAAATATTTTCTTTTCCAGTTCTTACAGTATTAAAAATAAAATACAATTACAGTGAAATAAATTCTTGAACTAATGGATCTTTCAACAATTAAAATCATTATTCATCAAATATTCAATTTGATGTTGTTTATACTTTCCAATGCTGTTCAAGACGCATATAGTTTTCAGTAAAGCGCCAATGACGCTGTAGGCTTTAGACTTTCACAGTTAGAGAAGGAGGTAATACCAAACTCTAGTTTGTGATAATTTCTGTTCGTTTCAAGCTTGTTTTGCATACTCAATTTAAGTTTCACTCGTTTTAAGGTTTATGTATTAATTTACATTAATATCTATTGTATGTTTGTTTGCGTTCATTGTTTATTTAATTTATGTTCCTTTTAAGTTTAATTCATACTTCAATAGGAAAATATATTTTTTTTTATTTTAAGCTTGATATTCATATTCAATCTAAGCATTACTCGCTTTAAGATCTATTTATTCATTTATATAATTACTTGTTGAATGTTTTTGCTATGATTGCTTATTTAATTTCGGTTCGTTTTGGGGTTCATATATTCTTAAATAGTAATTTCTGGTTGTTTTGAGTTTGAATTTTAAAAGGAATTTGTATCTACTGAGCTTAAGTTTAAAATGGCCTTTTCTTTAAAAAACTTATTTTTTGGAAAACTTTTTTTTTTTAATTAATCAACTAGAACGCAAATGACAAGTCTAAAAGCATGACACATTTAACAAAGATATGTTTTTTGATGATCCAAATGAAATATTTTATTGGAATCATTCAACAGTTGTGATCTACGATACTGGAGCAAAAATAGACGTAATATTTGACGCGAAGTCAAAAATAATCGCTTTTGTGCAAAGACGCTGTTTCTATTTAAATATATTCAGCAGCTGCCAAACTCTATATCCTCTTTAATTAAAAAGAAAACTTAAAGGTTAAATGCTTGAATTAGACTGTTTAGTTGTCTTTTTTTAAGTCAATTTATCGCGTCTTTTTATTCACAAGAATGAAAAAATATACGGTCATTAGTAACTACCCTATATTTTATTAATACATTTTTTTGAAGTGACCACAGACTTTACTGGCGTTTTGTCGCTGTTTGTTTTTCCTTCCTACTTCCATATTACATCCTAGCAGTAAAAAAAAAAAAAAAAAAAAAAAAAAAATATATATATATCAAGATTCTAGGATGAGAAAAATTTTCTTGACATTAGTTTTAAACTTTAAAATATATATAATTATAGATATATCGGTAAATCTGATGGAAAAGATAATGACTGTTTTTTGCTCATATTTTATAGTCCTCTTTACTTTTCTTGAAAAAACGTTTTTTTCAAAGGATTCATTTATATGCTACAATTATTAGGTCAGCTCTAGTTGGCTAACTTTGCTCTGTAATTCTTAATAGCCTTATGTATCGTTTTTGTTTTTGTGTTTTCATTATTTCATTTTATCATTCATCTTCTACTAATATCCTTTTTTCCTTTCCGCAAAATCATAGACTTTGTAAAATCAAATTTCTCATCATCTTATAAGGTCGAGTTAAACAAAAATTCAACCTGAAAGTTCTCTTGGCCCTTCAGGAAACCCTTATAGATATCCTTTCACCCTATAAGAATTTCGTCAAATTCTTACGCGTCTGATCAAAGAGAAAGAAAAGGGTTGGAAAAGGAAAGAAAGGAAAAGAAAGTAAGGTTTAGATCTTCGACGATTTAACATGGGATTAAAACTACTAGTGCCACTGAAAGTGTAGTGTCTAGCAACTACTTTGATTTTCCTAATCAACATGATCCTGCGGATCCTCTTTTTAAAAACAGTTTAGTAAAAAGTTATTGGCAGACATTACTTCAGACATGTAAAAATGTCAGATAGGACCATCAAACTCTGCAGTGACAATATAAACATATAATTTGATATTTGACCCCCCCCCCCCCCCAAAAAAAAAAAAGAAATCACTTATTTTAGCAACGATGGTTGCAGCTTTGACATATTAAATGCATTTGGTGCTCCTAACATAGGAGTGCACTCAAATTTTTTGATTAGGTAAATTGCAATTTTATCTGACAGTATAAACATCAGTGTAGTTTTAGATATTATGTTTTAATTAATGTGTTGTTGTGACTTTATATATGAATTGTATTTTGCTTTTTATAGAAGAAAATAAGCTTGGTATACTTCATACCAGAAAAAAAACTCTACTTTTTAGCAAGCGATGGATACACTTTTGAATGCATTTGTTGCTACTAACTTGGGAGTGAATTCATACTCTAATTAGAATTCATTGTAAATATCATACATTTAAGTTGTTATGTCATAATTGAAAGGTATCTCTTAATTTACTTCCTTCACTGCTTAAATTTGTTGAACGTAATAAACTTGCCTCCAATTTGGTTCATAATGGATGGATGGTATACGGTAGGTTTTTTGAAAAAAAAGTCTTTTTAAAACTTCAGATAAATGTTCTAGATCAGAGGTTCCCAACTTTGTGCCCGCGGGTGCCATGGCGCCCGCTGAACGATTCGTATGTGCCCGCCTCTTACTATTCGACAGAGACAGAATTTTTTCATAGAAATTATTTTAAAATATGATTGATTTTTATTCATTTGATAGAGTTTTATTTTTTTTTACTGACTAGGTTTATTAAACATGTTCGATACTTGTCCCAACTTGTATAGTGGCGAGCCAGACTGGATCATTTACGCTAGTCTGGAAATGCTGGTGCCATTTGCACACCACACCTTGTGCACGCAGAAAACCTGATGTGAACGAATGGAACGAACGCCGCGAACTGATTCGATAAACGCTGATGGCGCCAAATCAAAAAGCACATAACTCTGATTGCTTCTTCGATCATCGGCTCACTTCGGGTTTTCCGCGTGTGAATGGAGTAATGTGCAAAAAGAATTCCTCGCCTAGAACCGCGTTGTTGTCACTGTGAATGTAAATAAAAAAAAATTAACAGGCTAAAATCGAGGTGCGTTATTTATTGTATTCGTAAGCGATGATCTTGAATGAACTATTTTGTTAACACTGACTGGGAGGAATCATATTGTTTCCTTAATTTGAAAAAAATGCGTTTGTTTGTTGTGTGGTAGTAGCAGTGCAGTGCCAAAAAACCTAACGTTGAATGTCACTTTCAGACAAATCATGGCACTTTTAATGTGAATTATCCTCTTAAATCTGAAGTAAGAAAGAAAAAAACTGGTATCTAAAATTAATTCTAATGTTTTCACGAGACATGTGGTAAATTATGAAAAGGCCACTATTGCTTTTTTCAAAATATCTCACATGCTCGCAAAAAAGAAGAAACCTTTCATTGATGGTGAGTTGTTTAAGGAACTATTTTTGACTGGTGCCGATTGTTTGTTTGATGGATTTTCTAATAAACGTGAGATTGTCTCAGCAATACAAGACTTACAGTTGTCAAATAACAGTCACAGGAATAATACATACAATTTCAACAGACCTGTAAAATCAGTTAAAAACTGACTTGGAAATATGTAATTGGTTCTCGCTACAATTTGACCAGTCAACAGATATATCAGACACAGCATGGTTAGCAGTTATGGTGAGAATGGTGTTAAGCAACTTCACAGCAAAAGAGGATGTTTTACAAATATTATCTATAAAAGGACAAACAAGGGGTGAGGATATTTATAATACATTCAAAAAATACGCCAAGTTAATAAATATGCCTTTGCACAAGCTGTCTGCAATAACTGCTGATGAGGGTGCCAGTAATGATGGGTAAGAACAAAGTATTCATCGCCCTCTGCATGAAGGATCATTTATTTTCAAACTTCATGTCCTACCATTGTATAGGTGTACCATTGTACACCAGGAAGCTCTGTGTTGTAAAATTTTGCCATTAGAACACGTCATGAAAATAGTTACAAAAAGTAATCTTTTCAAGGCCCTGTTAGATGATACTGAAGATAAAGAACATGATCTTATTCTGCATACTGAAGTACGTTGGCTCAGTAAGTTCAGTTAACGTGCGAGAGTAGAAATTGGCAGCAATGTGAAAAAAACACAATCGCCAACTAGAATTTGACGTTTATTGCATTTTTTAGTATAATTCAAGCATTAAGGCAAAAACAGCGTGATTAACATAATTGGCAAAATCAATGTAGTAAAAATTATCTGGTCTGAGTTTCGGAAAAGCAATATTAGTTTGTTTGAAAATTAGTTTTTAAAAAATTCCAAGAAACGCCAGACGCTAGATGGTGTTGATCTTTTTCAAGTCTTTTTCCAGTTTCCAGTCTTATAGGTTACTCATACTCTGGGCCTTTCCTAGGGTTGGAAGCACACGGGACAAAATTATTCATGGTGCCCTCCTCTGACCCAAATATAAATTAAAAAATACCCCCCCTCCTTTGAACCGCCCTGTTCATACTCTTTGGGTATGGATCTTCGACAGCGTCTTTAAAAAGTTAAAACTTCAAAGGAGATTGAATATTTGAAACGATTAATCAACAGTGCAATGGGATTAAGCAAAATATTCTCTGTAAGTGATAAATAATCGGTATTAGTATCTTCAAGAATTATTTTAAGTCTAAGTGCAGTCTTCACAAAGTAGGCATAGTTAGCCTTGGGAAAGCTTGGCAGGTTAAGTAGAATTTGTTGACATTAAGTTTTTGGGCCTACTGGGAACAAAATTCTTCTGTATTTACTCTCCCCTCCATTTTAAGGAATTCAAAAACACAAGTTCGTAACCGTCTTTGGTTAAGGAGAGTCACCGAATGGCAGATGGCATTGGTGGTTTTCTTTGTTTTTGCCTGTTTCAACTCATATAAACTTTTCATGCTCTATTCATTTGATCCTCTCTTTATGTAATTAATGCAAAAAAAAAAAAATTCCCACGAAATAAGTTTTTCAAAGAAAAGTAAAGAACTCCATTAAACAAAAAATGAGCAAAAATAAATTCAAATAATCTACCAAGCGTGAAACTACCACAAATCAGTATCGATAAATAAATGAAACCCAAAACGATTAGAAATTACAATAAAAAAAACGATTCAAACTCAAAACGAACAGAAATTAACATATGTTGGGCTCAAAACCCCTATGCCTTCCCAATGCCAGAATATAATTTGTTCTTTACTGAAAAAAATATAAATGTTTTTACTTGTATAACTTTAATAAATCAAATAATATTAAAATTTTGATTACTAAATGTCAATATATTAAACTGACAATGTACATTCATTTTACATTGTACATTACATTTTATATTTATTCATTGTACATGTCATTCATAATCACAATGTCCACATTCAAAAGTTTGGTCGTAATCCGTCTTTAAGCGCTTTAACTAATGTAGTTTTCAAATCATTATCTTAAGGCATCTTTCAGTCACAGCTAAAAGAACTGCTCTGGTGGTTCAGATTCCAGGCGTAAAAAAGGTATGACGGTCGTAGGATAACACATGAAGTCTATTTAAAAGCCTGTAGTGGTTGTATCCGCTTATATAGGCTATCAAGGGCGTCAATAGCCTTATATAGGCTATTGATGGTTTAAATTACTTCGTCTAAAGAGCTTTGATAGGTCTTGTATAGCATTAAGGGAAACTTTTCTTTTAGACAAGTAACACCAAAGACAGTACGTTGCTTTCGCCAGCTGCTCGTGGCGGATTTGAAATATGTTCTGTCCATGTTGATCCTGTTCAACCAGAAAACCCAGAATTTGGACAATCAGAGTCACAAAGGCTAACAAAGCAGCAACTTAGTGATTGTCTCGCCCATCTCATCAAGGTAATTTGAAATATGTCATCACGGTGATAGCACTAGTATTTAATTTCAGGATTTTAATCTAAAATTGTTAGATCCCTCAAAATTTATACATATTCAATATACCAAACTAAATGACAGCTCTAGTTTATCGACCACCCTTGGAGTAATTTACTTGTCCACGAAGGGGGGGGGGGCTAAATAATCTAATGTAAAAAAAATAATAACTAATCCACATTAAATTTTTGTAACCGCCACCACTAACCAGAGATCTATACACATTTATCAAATTTGCAATTATAATGATCCCCTAGGGGCTCTGCCTTATTTACCTATACCAAGAAAATGCGGACTAATAGTCACGCTTGCTAAGAAGTATAACTTTAATAACATTCTTAACATGAATAATATCTCCAGCATTTATATTTTTTTTTGTACGTATTTTGGTCAAGATGCTCCTCCTGTTCTAATCCTCCTTGAAGTACAGATAACGTCGATTGGGCTCAGACAATCAATAATAATAATAATGGTTTATTTATGCTCTCTATGCATACATGATGTACAGTGGTTGTATAAATTAAAAGAAAACTGAAGACTGTTTATGAAGAGAAAACTGTTTAGTAGGAAATAAATGAAAAGAAAACTGAAAAATACAAACTTATACATGTAATGAAAAGAACGACAACAAGTAGCTCATAATTCTCAGTAACTCATGAATATATAATAAATAGCTTATGATAGCTCATTACTGCATAACACTAAAAACATTCATAAAATCTAACCCATAAACACTCATAATACATAACGCATAAATAGCTGTTTTATTAAAGCAATGGCGACAAAACTATTTTTCTGTTAAACGAGACAATTAAGGGGAAAATTTAATCTATTTTCTCTAGATCGTCTAAGAAATCGGTCGTATTGTTGATCTATTTTAACAGTAATATCAAATATTCTGAATTTTCAAATAATATACCTATTTTTGAACCATAGTGGAATTCCAAGAAAATATTTACAAAACCGGAAAAGTACACGCGGATACGCTTTTTATCACTTTTACTTAAAAACTTCAAAAATGGAACAATGAGAAATACATGAGGTGCAAACATAGAAATATAAATTATAGCAAGTGTTTGTTTATCAGACCGACCTTTCACCCTGACTAGCAGGTCATAAGTTTTCCTAAGTTTTCCCAGTACAGACGATAGCACCAACTCCCGCGTAGCTTTCATTGTCGGGCCAAAAAGCAAGCCAAGGTAGTATTAACCTCTATAGAACACTCATTGTCCAAAAATATCAGGTGTACTAAGTCAGGCTTGAGCTCTTCAGTATATAACTATGACTTTCAGTCCTCTGCTGAGATTAGAACCCCAGTAGGACCTTTAGGAAATTTTAGAAACTGTCGTTTGTATGGGTGTTGCAATGTCAAACTTGAACCTTGAAATTGCTTATAATTGGAAACATATGTGGAGAGGAAACGGAATTATGCTTCATTGTATTTTTCTTGACTCCAGTAAGGAGGTATACCAGGTTGATATTCATATCCATCGTTTGGTCAAAATAATTAGGTTGGCGGCCCATGTCCAAAGCTAAAACGATTGGTTAACACTATATCGGAAGGCATTGAATTAATAGCATGTTTAAATGTAAAGATATCTCAAATTATTCAAACAATAATTAATGCGACAATATTTTACCCACATCGATGTCTCACACTCTTCTGAATTTAGAAATGAGGTTGTTTTTATATAGTTATTAGGATGACTGTACTATTTTAAAAGGGGGGCTAAAACGAAGATACGTTTTAGAACAATGAAAGGCGCTGTTTCCGTATATTAGGGTGCACCGAATTGCAACCGTGTAGAACCTATGGATATTTGCCTATAAGGCCAAAATTGGCCTACAGAGACGTCGTAGCATCGCCTATTTTCTAAAGCTCTGAAACTAAAAGTGAACTATAACAAACAGTAGAGTCTCAAAGATGAGCAATGTTTTGTAGTATTTTTTTATGCTAAGCCCATTGTAGCACAAGTTAGGGGTCTCTAACTTCAAATAATATTACATTTTTCAAGTAATTCTTGCAATTTTTGCTTTGTTTCTCAAAATTTTTGGGTTTCTTCAGGTACTCATCTAGAGCTGGGTTGACTCTGGCTAAGCTTATGGAGTCCCGCCACTGACCCCCGTTCTAAACCAAATGACCAGCGACACCAGGACTCGAGCCTCCATCCTCACACACAAAGGATTCACTTACCAGTACCCTATTCAGGTACATATATGTAAATTTACTGGAGGAGAGGGGGAACTGGTACCACAGTAACGTAAAATAAGCATGTTATATGAAAAAAAACATCAAACAACTACGAAGAATCATAAAAATCGGGTGATTTGGGAGAGGCTGGAAAACTCCCTTTGAGTACGCACTTGGTCCTAGTTTTTCTGACTCTTGTTTTTTCTTTTCTTTTCAAAGACCAAAGATGTTAAATCTTATGACAAAAGGGCAATGTCCTGTGTTTTCAGTAAAGGAAACATTTCTTACAATATGTGAGCAAACTTTTATTACTTTCATCCTAATCTTTATCTTCCGTAATTTCCGTTCGTCCAGTTTGATTCGGGCTATTTAGTACTTGAAAATAAAAAGTAATTTTGTCTTGTAATTTGAGTAATATTAAACATTCACACATTGAAACAAGTTCATAGGATACGATTTACTGACTCGGATTGCCCCTATTTCCATTATCGTCTTTCTTCAGTTGTACAAAGCTTTAGATAATAATTTTACTATTTCGTTGTTTGCAGTATTTACTGCATAACGGGTTTTGGAATAAATTAATAAAAGGCCAAACAACTGGTCTTTTAAAGGATTTTTGAAAAAACTTTTAAGATAGCCATTTGGTCCAGAAAGACCTCCAGGGTAGATATCACCCCCAAATTCTTGGTGCAAATGAACTTAAAAATGAAAACTAAGCGTCGTTGACATATAGAACTTAGTAAAAAAGGCAGCCATGTTTGGTCTTAGTTGTCCGATCAGACAGGAGCTTTAGGAATCATTAGCTAGCCCAATATCTCTAGAATTTCCCAAGGGAATACTCTAGAAACAACACACGTGCCTGAGTAAACCAAAAGATGCTATGTTGGGGAAAGGGAGTTGGACGATAGGACAGTGGGACTTGAAATGTTGTGTTGGGGAAAGGGGCTAAACTATCTTTTGTCTATTATTCTCCAAATTGTTTTTGCACTGTTAGTACTTATGAGGCTAACATTCTGTGCATACTGTGCGTTGCCAGCTGATCAAAATGACACATCTGCAATAGCTCGGGGATGGATTGGGAAATCAGATTTGGAAATCAGATTGAAACTCATCAGGAATTTGGGGGACACCCGCTTTTTCCCTTGCAAAGAAATGCTTTGCAACACGAACGAAGTCTGCTTGAATTTTTTACCGTAAGAACATCCTATTGCATTTCTTTGATTAGAAACAGTACTGAGCTTGTTTGCTGGATTGTTTACAGGAGATTTTTCCCTAATCGATAACAAGCTACCATGTGATGAAATTAACAATTTTGAACAGAAAAAACAGGGAACAGAAGAAGGGCTCAGCATAAACAAGCAGTTTAGGTTCAGGTAGGTTCAGGTTCATCTACTTTTCCATCATACATAATCACACTGAATACATAACTATACCTGGCACAGAGACAAGTTTGTAGTTATAACTGTAACAGACTGAGTTGTCTTTGCCAAATTCTCTGAAGATTAAAAAAAAATGCCATTGAAACAGTTTCATTCGTGTTGGTAGGACCAACTGATTGCAGGCTACAGGACTTAAAAAACCTTAACAAAAGAGGCTGCAAAAGTGGGGGGTTTGGGGGGCGGCAGCCCCTCAACTGTACCTCCTAATCCTTGTATGTTTTAAGGTTCGAACTTGTAACTCAGACTCTTTACCTCTTTAGAAAACGTAGTTTTTTTCAAATAATTATATATATACAGTATTCTCAAAACAGAGTGACTGGGTTACAAACTGTTATTATAAGAATAATTATTAACTTAAATACACGCATGACGTCTCGTAATTTTTTAGTCTTATGTTTAATTTTATCTGTGCCGATGTCGGCGCCATCTTTAACTATGGTACAAATTTAATATAACAGTTATGTCTTTCATCATTTTGGGAAAACTTCCTTACCGTAAATATAAAAAAATTCAACATAAACGTAGTACTTGTTCTCCATATGTATGAATTATTGCATGTCTATATGTGCATAAAAAACATAAATATTAAAAAATGTCGCAAATCATATCCAAAATTATTTAATTTATATACAATGTATTATAATTTATTACATAATTACAGATATTATATTACATGTAAATTTATATCAAGAAAACAATATAAAGGATATGTATATGTATATTATATATATATGTTTATTATGCCTTCATATTTTCTTTCGTACGTATTAGTTTCTTGGAAATGTTTCATTCACCTGTCTAGGAACTTTTAAGAATCCGTTATTTTGCTGCAAAGAATTCAAAATGGCACTGAATTTAAATTGTATAATTCGCCAATGTAAAATTTTTTTAGAATGCTGTCTTCCGTTGTAAAGAATTCTAACTGGCATCTATTTTGAAGTATATTAATGTAAAGATACAGCTTGTAATAAGAGTCTATAATTTGATCCATTTTCTTATGTCCCTCAAAGATAAAAACCGCTCCGCTGTACCAGCAGGTTTTGAAGTCAGGTGGAAAATATTGGGCTTTTGATTTTGCTCTACACATTAAATACATTTGCAGAATATCTAGATACATCCCTTTTGATTTGCTTTTTTTAAACATACTATGTACCATTATTTTATGTGCAACCTAATACCATCCAGAACTTTCTCTTTTATTGGGGTGGAGGGTAGGGGAGATAAGTATGACCATTCTACATTTGAACTCATTTTGTCCTTCGGTTGGGTATCAAATGCCTGCAGAAGGTGATAATGTACCCTCTGTTCAGTTTCTAATGATGAATTTGAACAATTGAAGTGACGATAATTCATAGATTTTTATTATACATGCCTCAGTTACGGAACAGGCGCAGTAATGCGAAACAGCCGATGAGCGTCCAAAATAAAAAATCACCAGTGAAGACGATTAGAGACATAATTAGATCTAAAGCAGATCTGGAAGAGGAACTCCTTGGATATTTGAGCAAAACCAGCCATTCATTTGTTAACAACAATTACAATGTTGGCAAAACTGAAAAACTGGTCATTTTTAATGGAACATATCCAATTGATTTGCCAATCACAAGCAGAAGTAGGCAGCCGAAGACTTTCCCAATCGATGAACCCTTTAGTAGGAACAGCCAAGAAGATATTCCGGCAAGGGAGAAGGCAGTGGTAGAAGACGAATCTACGTCTTGTTGCAGAAGCCTAAAAGCTACTGCGTCATTGATGCTTTACTGAAAACGAATTATATTACAAATGTTTTCTTTTGTACTTAATATTAAAAAAAAATATTAAAATTACAATAAAAATTTTGAACTGATGAGCTTTCAGCAATTAAAATCATTATACATCAAATATTCAATTTAACTTATTAGTTGTTTCCAAGATTGTTCAAGACAAATGTAGTTTCACTACAAATAAAATTTGGATACCGCCCCCTTCTTTAACTGTAAAAACCTAAAGCCCGCTGTGCCATTGGCACTTTACTGAAAACGAATTATATTACAAATTTATTATTTTCCAGTTTTTACAGCATTGAAAATGAAAATAAAAATTACAGTGAAAACAAAATCTTGAACTGATGGATCTTTCAACAATTAATATCATTATATATCTAATATTCAATTTGATTTTGTTTATACTTTCCAAGACTGTTCAAGACTCAGATAGTTTTCCATAAAGGTTGGGAAATCAGTTGGGGAATGTCCAAAAGGCTCCAGGTGGGAAGTGGGACACGGCAAGAGTACTTGCCCAATCTGAGTCTCCCCAGATTTACATAGTTGAGAAAGATTGTTAAAGTTCCTTTTTAGTTAAAAAGGAACTTTTTCGTTTTTAGCTAAAAAATAGTTTAGCAGCTTTTTGCTATCTTTGAAAGGGGTGAGGTTAAAAAAATAAAACTGTCAGTAATGATTTGAGGGTCAAAAACATACTTAGAGAAGGTATGCCAAACTTCAATATTAACTCTTCTGATTTCAAAATCTTAGAAATTTGCCTACTTGACATTTCTTTTTTATCTATTAAAATTTTTACAAAGCAATATTGCTAGTGCTCACCAATGTTCCATTTACGTAGACACATATTTGATTAAATAAATTGTGAAGTATACCATTTTCATAGGATAGTCCATCGACGGCAGACGGAGGTAAATTGTCAGAATTTTTCCTTGCCACAACTTTCAAATTAATAAATGTGGATGAAGTCTATGAAGTAGTCTTCATTGGAATAATTGTGAAAATGTATGTTTTCAGAGACGGGTTGTTGGTTTTCAACAACCAGCAAACTTTGGTTGTTGAAACAAAAAGTACACCTTAAGAACCACCTTGTCCAAAACCCCTATATATGAAACTCTCTGTTCCTCGGCTTGAATAGCAAGGGAAATATTTTGGCTTGAAAATCGAGAAAAACAGACAGCTACTAAAACATTCTGCCTAAACTGCAACTTTTTTCTCTTCCACAGATATTTTCTTCAGCAGATAGCTTGGCACTGGAACATCGTAGAGAGTTGTTCAATGGCTTGTTTTAAAGGAAATTATTGGGGTTAAAAGCCTTTTGTAATTAAACAAATTATTTTTAGAATAGAATCAATTTCTGTATGAAAAACTGTATTTCTTGTTAAAGATTGATCAATGACGTCATAATCGTAGGTTGTAGCCAAGTCGTCTCTTATTACAGTAAAACACCAAGTACCAGCACCATAGTAACATAGTAAAACACCATAGTAACTAAATAGTAACAGCACCATAACAGCACCATAGTAACAGCACCATAGTAAAACACCATAGTAACTAAAATTATAATTTAAGACTCAAACAAGTGATTTGTTCGCTTTGGTATTAAACTCTACCTGCGGTAAGATTTGAACCCACGGCTCCGAAGAGACTGGTAGCAAACACCAGAACCTTGAACCATTCGGCCACGCCGCCTCTCATAACTTTGTCAATCTGGGTTGCAGCAGTAGCGAGCAACCTAGTAAGAGACGATCACGTCCAATACTAAGAAGTATAAAAGCCAAAACTCTGAAAAATGGTCAGATCAAAACCAGAGTACAGCATTAGAACCACCTTGTCTTAAATCCTACTAGATAATGAATGTCGTCATATTTTTATTAGAACTATTTACTATCAAAAACTGCTTTTTAAGGTGTTTTAATTGGTAACTTAAGAACAGAATTAATTTCAGATTTATTTTTCTTAGTTTATGTTTTACTTCTAAGACAATGCATGCATTACATATTAGTTGAATAAATACAACGAGATAAAACTTTAAACTTTGGAGGAGAAATATTCTTCAAAGGGCAGAAAGAAAAGAATGAAAAACGTTAGAAAAAAATTATCGTCAACTCTGTTTGGCTTCAGTTTCCCCCCAGTTAGCTGTATTCTATATGCTGTTTTCTTTAAACCTCGTAAAAATAAATAAATATTTCGAGAGAATACAAGCTTCTCCTGATACAATAAATACATATTTTGAGGTATTTCGAAATATGTATAAAAATATATTTCTTTGTTTTTATCACTCCTTTATATGTCTTTTTTAAAAGTTCTTGAACAAGTTTCAATTGTAATATAATTGAAGACCTGGAGTGCTTTGCAATTATTCTTTTCTCTCTCTTTCTCTTTTGATGTGTGTCTTTTATCTCCAATCGATTAATGCCCTTTTTCTTTTCTAGGCTAAGAATTTAGAGCTGAGCAGTAAGTTTCTTAACTAACTTAGTGTGAGCTTGTATACTGTTGCCGTCTTTTTATGTAATGGCGTTAAATTTTACATAAAAAGTCGTTGCAACAGACGTGGCTTCTTGTAATTCTAAAGTTAAAACGAAAATCAAGGGTTCTTAACCTTAAGTTAGTTTTATACTCTGTAAAAGCGTTGTTCATGCCTCTTGTTTTTTCTCCCCTTTTTGACATTATAAAAGAAATAGAACCCTTTACTTGTTTTCAATAAATTATCTTTATTGCACATCCCTCACTAAAAGAACTTACTGCTCATTCAAGCTCTTCTGCTGCTTGTTCTTCTTCTGCTCCTCAGCCAAGAAATTGCTATTCTGCTCCTCAGCCAAGAAATCGCATCATGAGTCTACAAAACAAATTTGAGACATTTTATTTCTATATCTAAATAAATTTTGAAAAGCTTGTTTAAGTAAAACTTTATTATTCCGGATTTTTATAGCTTATCATATACTTACTACTTGCTGTTCCTTGAGTCAGGAATCACTTAAGGAACCCTGATAAAAAGGTTGAGTCAGTTGGGAAGGAGATCTTGCTCAAAATCATTGTTCTGGAATCCTAGTATTGTTTTTTGTTGTATCAGAAAAATAAGATCCGTATCTTTAAGCTCATTAATGTGTACTGCTAAATTAATAGAATAATAATTATAAGATAGACCAATACGTCGAATATGTTAAAAGTTTAAAAAAACTTTTTGAATATTAAAATTTTGACATCAAAGGAGTAAGATAATTTAATACTACAACCATACACACATCCTTGAACTGGAGAGGGTGTCCTTTGTTTCTATTAATTAAAGAAAAAAATTCCAAAAAAAAGTTTTTAAAAGAAAAGTAAAGGCCATTTTAAACTGAAGCTCATGAGATATTAATACCTGTTAAAATTCAAACTCAAAACGACCAGAAATTACTATTAAAGAATAAATGAAACCCAAAACGAACAGAAATTAAATAAACAATCATAGCAAAAAACATACAACAAGTAATAATATAAATGAATAAATATATCTTAAAGCGAGTAATACTTAGATTGAATATGAAAATCAAGCCTAAAACGAAAAAAAATAGTTTGCTATTAAAGTATAAATGAAACTTAAAACGAACAGAAATTAAATAAACAATCAATGCGAACAAACATACAATATATATTAATATAAATGAATAAATAAATCTTAAAACGAGTGAAACTTAAATTGAATATGCAAATTAAGTTTGAATTGAATAAAAAATACTACAAACAAAAGTTTGGGTATTGCCTCACTGCAGAAGCCTAAAACCTACTGCGTCATTGGCGCCTTACTGAAAACTACGAGTCTTGAACAGTCTTCGGAAATATAAACAAAATCAAATTGAATATTAGATATATAATGATATTATTGTTAAAAGACCCATCAGTTCAAGATTTTTTTTCACTGTAATTTTTATTTCATTTTCAATGCTGTAGGAACTGGAAAAGAATAAATTTGTACTACAAGAGTAATTCGTAGACAGTAGCAGAGGGGGAGGGGGAGGTTAGTGACTCATCCAATACGGGGCGGAACTTCACTTATCTCCTCTGTTCTCGATTTAGGAGATCAGACAGACTCATTGGGCTGTAGAATGTTGGATCGTTTGAGCTGTGGAAGACGTTAAAATAATCAAAAATACTTTATATTTTCAGTTATTGCAGGATTGATTTCATAGAAATGTGGAATGGTGAGCCCTCTGGCCCATCATTTGGGTGAACCTCTTCTCATAATATGCAATTTTGATTAATTGTTCCGTGTTATGTGCATATATTATTCTATATATGCTATTTTGAGTTATACTTTTATTGCATTGCGTTCATTTTTAAGGCTTGAGATAAAAACTGAAACCTTAGCACAGACAGCGGTGGGAGGAGGTCTCCCCCCATCACATGCATAATTGAGCAGCCACAGAGAAAGTAATACAAATGAAATTAATCGGTCTTTTGAAAATGTCTTTTTAAAAGACACGAACAAAATCGTCTAAAGGAACCTGAAGTGCTATCTCTGACATTTCCATTGATTCTTTATTCCCGTTACTTTCAGATGTAAAATTTATAATATTATCGAATGGGTTTAGTTGTCCCCTCCCTGAATAATTTATATTTGGAAAACCCACCCCTGGGAAATTCTTCCCTCCTCAAAGAAAATTTTTTTTTTCCTGCTGATATATCTTCCGCGTTAAATTCCACCCAGCAGAAATTTCCCAGCCGTGGAATATGCTCCCCCAAACATATTCCCCTCAGATAATTTTGGATATTCATAAAAATGGAAGCTGAAATTTCAACTCAATTTTTTAGGTCAAAAGCAATGCTATAGCGTTACCTAATTAAAGAGCCATAAGGGTTCAATGAATTAATACTTATTTATTTTTCCAGGTGTACTTTATGTGGAAGAGGTGGTCGCATAAACTTTGGAACGGGGTTCATTGAATGAAAAATTAAAATTTATAGTGCCCTTACACCAGGGGCGGATCCAGGATTTTTAGGGGTGGGCAAAATAGGTTGATCCGACAAACTTGCGTTAGGAGCAAGTTTAATTAACGCAATCTTGAGTTAATTAAGAAAATTACATTAGTTTAGACTACATTAAGGGGAGGCACCCCCCGCCCCTTCCCTGGATCCACCACTGCCTTACACTCTGTTTCTTTGCTTGTTAGGGGTAAAGCAGATACCTAATAGGTGTGTTTTAATACCAAAACATTCTAACTCTCATTGGGGCTTCAGGTATAAACAGAATTAGTTCAAAGTGAAGGGTGGGGAAAAAGGGCGTGGGGTGGGGGTATTTGCCCTTCCATCGATTTTGACTCGTAAGAGCTGGACTAGAACTTCCAATTTCCAATCAAATGAGTCATCTCTTAAGTTTATGCGATAATCCCTTCCTGCCCCCGGGCCCTGGGGGTTTTGTCTAGAGTTTTGGTACTTTTCCTTTCAACTATTTTTAACAAAATTTTTATCTCATGCATTTAGGGCGTGGAGGAGGAGGGGGCTAGTTGCCCTCCAATCTCTTTTTACTCTTAAAAATTGAACAAGAACTTTCAATTTCCAATCAAATGAGCCTTTAAAGTTTATACGAGTATCCCTTCCATAAAAAATAATTTGAAGGATTCGGAGAATTCTTAAATTACAACCCTTGCCCTGGCGGCTGTGGAAGAGTTGTCATCCTCAAAGACAGATTTCCAGACCTTAAAACTACGTTTAATAAAATGGCTGTCTCAAAATTTTGATTGGATGTGTTTTGGGAAAAGGTGGGCGAGGGAGGGGGGTTAGTTGCCCTCAAATTACTTTCGACTATTAAAAAGGGCACCAGCCCTTGGAATTTCCAATCGAATGAGCCTTTTGTGAAGTATCTACGACACAGTCTTCTATAAAATCCTTATATGCCCCCAGGGTACAACTTAAAACCCTTGCATTGAAGGTTGTCGGGGAGTTGCCCTCCAATCAATTGGGGGGGGGGGGCTAGTTGCCCTCCAATCAATTTCGACTATTAAAAAGGGCACTATCCCTTTGAATTTCCAATCGAATGAGGCTTTTTTGAAGTTTCTACGACAACGCGTTCTATAAAAAACCTTATAAGCCTCCAGGGCATAGCTTAAAACCCTTACCCTGAGGTTGTGGGGGAATGTCCTCCTCAAAAACATATTTTCTATGTGAAAATCAACTACGCTGAACAAAATGGCTATCTCAAAATTTTGATTAGATGTTTGGGGGAATTATGATAGTGGGGGGAGGTCTAGTTGCCCTCCAATCACTTTTACCTATTAGAAAGAGCACTATCCCTTTGAATTTTGAATCGAATGAGCCTTTTTTGAAGTTTCTACAACAACGCCTTCTATAAAAAACCATATATGCCCCCAGAGCATATCTTAAAACCCTTGCCCTGAGGGTTGTGGGCGAGTGTCCTCAAAAACATATTTTCTATCTGGAAATCAACTACGCAGAACAAAATGGCTGTCTCAAAAATTTGATTAGATTTGTTGGGGGGAATGATGGGCGTGGGGGGCTAGTTGCCCTCCAATCACTTTTAACTATTAAAAAGGACACTATCCGTTTGAATTTCCAATCGAATTAGCCTTTTTTGAAGTTTCTACGACAACGCCTTCTATAAAAACTTTATATGCCCCCAGGGCATATCTTAAAACCCTTGCCCTGAGGGTTGTGGGGGAGTGTCCTCAAAAACAAATTTTCTATCTGGAAATCAACCACGCTGAACAAAACGGCAACCTCAAAATTTTGATTAGATTTGTTTGGGGGAATGATAGGCGTAGGGGAGCTAGTTGCCCTCCAATCGCTTTTGACTGTTAAAAAGAGCACTAGCTTTTTGAATTTCCAATCGATTGAGCCTGTTTTGAAGTTTATCCGACAACGGCTTCTATAAAAACCTTATATATCCCCAGGGCATAACTTAGTCGAAAGTGATTGGAGGGCAACTAGCCCCCCTCCCCACGCTCATCATTCCCCCAAACACATTCAATCAAAATTTTAAGGTAGCCATTTTGTTCAGCGTAGTTGATTTCCTGATAGAAAATATGTTTTTGACGAGGACAATCCCCCACAACCCTCAGGGTAAGGGTTTTAAGTTATGCCCTGGGGGCATATAAGGTTTTTATAGAAGGCGATGTCGTAGAAACTTCAAAAAAGGCTCATTCGATTAGAAATTCAAAGGGCTAGTGCCATTTTAAATAGTCAAAAGTGATTGGAGGGCGACTAGCCCCCCCCCCCTTTGCCCATCATTCCCCCAAACACATTCCATCAAAATTTTGAGATAGCTATTTTGTTCAGCGTAGTTGATTTTCAAATAGAAAATATGTTTTTGAGGAGGACACTCCCCTACAAACCTCAAGGCAAGGGTTTTAAGTTAAACCCTGCTGACATAAGGTTTTTATAGAAGGCGGTGTCGTAGAAACTTCAAAAAAGGCTCATTCGATTGGAAATTCCGAGGGCTAGTTCCGTTTGTAATAGTCGACAGTGATTTGAGGGCAACTAACCCGCCTCTCACGCCCACCTTTTCCCCAAACACATACAATTAAAATTTTAAGACAGCCATTTTATTAAACTTAGTTTTAAGCTCTGGAAATTAGGTCTTTGTGGATTACAACTCCCCCAAAGCCCTCAGGGCAAGGGTTGTAATTTAAGGATTCTCCGAATCCTTCATATTATTTCTTACGGAAGGGATGTTCGTATAAACTTTAGAGAGGGCTCATTTGATTGAAAATTGAAAGTTCTTGTTAACTTTTAAAGAGTCAAAAGAGATTGAAGGGCAACTAGCCCCTCTCCCTCCTCCTCGCCGTAAACGCATCAGATAAAAATTTTGAGATAGACATTTTGTTAAAATAGTTCAAAGTTCTGATAACGAAAAACTCCGGTGTCGACACAGCCCACCAGGGCCCGGGGGTTGGCGTTTTAAGTTATGCCCTATGGCATAACTGATTAAGGGGGGTTTTTAACTTATGGGAAGGGGTTTTGTATGGGAAGAACACACAGGAAATCTATTATAATTATCCAATTATAAGGTTAAAATACATACTTTGTGATAGATGCAAAATTGCTTTGGCACACAAAATCCTATCAAGGTGAATTCCAAACAATCGTGATCCCTTTGTGTCATCAAGTGAAATGGTCTAAACCCCCTTATTGGAGCTATTTTTTCAATCCTTTCATTGTTGTCAATCGCTGTCCACAAGTTATGCAAGCTGTCTATTGTTCATGTATAAGGTTTTCATCAAAGAGGTAATCGTATAGACTTTGAAAAAAGCCCTTATTCAATTTAAATTGAAAGTTCTAGATCTGTTTTTTTAAAGTCAAGAATAATCGGACAGTAAGTATCCCCCCCTCCCCCCATGCCATAAAAACTTGAAACTTTTTGCAATCAAAAACGAACAAAAATTAATTATTTATAATTTGTTTTTATTATACAATAATTTGTTTTCACAAAGCACTTTAGCCGGCTTGGAACTGATCTGCAAGAAGTCTTAGGGATCTTCAATTGAACAGAGGCTTTTTGCAAGCATGGGCCCATCTTGGCTCATATGTAATTTTCAGTACTTGGCGATGGACTTCTACAAAAAACAATCAATATCCTGCACAAGCAATTCCAAATATTTCACCTCCGACTCATTATATATTCATACATAAAAATACTATTCTACAGTGGATAGTGGTCTTTCAGCGTCATAACGTTCCTGTTGCAATTTTCTTCTTATTTCATTAAATTAAGTTGTTATAGCCTCAAGAAATGCAAGGGGTCCCACTAGTACAAACAGAGCACTGAAAACCTCTCACAAAAAAGAACAAAATCCTGCTCAAGCAATTCCAAATATTTCACCTCCGACTCGTTCAATGTTCTTACATAAAAATAATATTCTATAGTTGAGAAGCAGTCCAACCCATATTAAGTGACAGAGCTGGGATGAAATTACTCGACGTTAGTAGATAGTACATATTGAATTCTGCAGCCTGTATAGCAATTCCTATGTTATTTGCGTACGGCACGTTCCATGGTAGCTTTTTCCAAGGCATAGTCTACAGCCAGCGGTTATTTGGCAGTGTATAATGTGGTCAAACAGGTTTTTTTTCTGTTTTTGTTGTCAATTGCACAATGAATGTAGGTCATGAGTTCACATACACATTCTTAAAACTACACGTGATTAAACACGTTATAAAACTACGTGCTATTTGCTTATGTCCTGTTGGTACCATTCCAAACGAGTGGGGATTCCCCGCCTGTTCCTAAACATTGCAAAAAAGATAACAGTATGAACGGGGGATTCCCCGCACACATTTGTTTCAACTCCAAGTTTTTTTCAACCAGAGTGTTTTTTTTTCGAGCTGACGCCTGTTTTTTAGGCAGCCAATCAGAGACAACGGAGATATTTACTCCTCTCTCTCTCTCTCAATTTTTTTGTTGTTGCTAGCTCAGTTTCATTATGACAGTGAGAGTGTCAACACATGAAAAAATGTTCCATACATGTCCACTATGTATGTACACACTGGGCAGCTGGTCATCATGTGAGAATTGCACAATGATTGATGAGTATGATGAAAAGTGTAGATTATGCAACCCGTGTAAATTGCATAAAGGATATGCTGTACAAATTAAAGGTTGTAATTCCTGTCATAAAGAGGTGTGTGACTCTCATCCTAGAGGCCACCTATGCTCCAATTGTCATTATGATAAATGTAACCAGTGGGAGAATACACATCCCGGTATGATTGGAAAGAATCCTAAGCGTGATTTTAGTTTATTGCTAAGAGATTGGTATCGTCGTGGTTTTAGATTGTTCTGGGAGGAGGAAACGGGTCAACGATTCAACTGTTGGAACAACAAAAGAATTTGGTTTCTACGTCATCGTTGTGAAGACAATGACTACTATGATTATAAGCCCACTGATTTTTATTTGGCTGTGACGGAATGTGATTTGCCGCTTGAGGACACTATTTGTGACATTACTTCAAATAAAAAAATTGAAACATGTGAATTCTATAAAATGAATGAGAATAGTATCATTGACTATACAAAGAGATATGACAAGAGTGAAGTTACACTCTATTGTAGAAAATGTGACTCTGACATTGCACTACATCAGGATCAGTACACTGTGAATTCAGATAATCTACCTGCACTAGTTGTTGTCGACAAATATCTAGTAGTGGATGAAATCTAAAGAGTAGAAAAATCGTTTTATCATGTATATAAATTTTTATTAATAAACAATTTCACATACATTTTTAGAACATTTTATTCGTAGGGCACTAAAATCAATATTAAATACGCTTGTAAGTATATTTTCCACTAGAAAGTCGTTCAATCGAGGTAAGTCAACGTAGATGTCGAGAAACTGCTTGTAGGTGTAGCCAAGACATCTGAACATGAAAATAGCTTGTCTTTAGCGCAAGAAAATAGCTTGTCTTTAGCAAACTTAGCCATAGCTAGTTGAAACTGTGCATAAATATCTTCATTTTTAGTCTACTTGCGTGGGTACTAAAGGAACATTGAACTTTTTTTCTGATTTTGTGTGTTTTTCGCAAGAAAATAGCTTGCCTTTAGCAAACTTAGCCATAGCTAGTTGAAACTCTGCATAAATATCTTCATTTTAAGTCTAATTGCGTAGGTACTAAGGGAACATTGATCATTTTTTCTGATTTTGTGTGTTTTCGCAAGAAAATAGCTTGTCTTTAGCAAACTTAGCCATAGCTAGTTGAAACTCTGCATAAATATCTTCATTTTTAGCCTAAATGCGTAGGTACTAAAGGAACATCGAACATTTTTTCTGATTTTGTGTTTTTTCGCAAGAAAATAGCTTGTCTTTAGCAAACTTAGCCATAGCTAGTTGAAACTGTGCATAAATATCTTCATTTTTAGCCTAATTGCGTAGGTATTAAAGGAACATTGAACATTTTTTCTGATTTTGTGTGTTTTCGCAAGAAAATAGCTTGTCTTTAGCAAACTTAGCCATAGCTAGTTGAAACTCTGCATAAATATCTTCATTTTTAGCCTAATTGCGTAGGTACTAAAGGAACATTAAACAATTTTTCTGATTTTATGTGTTTTCGCAAGAAAATAGCTTGTCTTTAGCAAACTTAGCCGTGTTTTCGCAAGAAAATAGATTGTCTTTAGCAAACTTAGCCATAGCTAGTTGAAACTCTGCATAAATATCTTCATTTTTAGCCTAATTGCAAGGTACTAAAGGAACATTAAACAATTTTTCTGATTTTATGTGTTTTCGCAGAAAATAGCTTGTCTTTAGCAAACTTAGCCATAGCTAGTTGAAACTCTACATAAATATCTTCATTTTTAGCCTAATTGCGTAGGTACTAAGGGAACATTGAACATTTTTTCTGATTTTGTGTGTTTTCGCAAGAAAATAGCTTGTCTTTAGCAAACTTAGCCATAGCTAGTTGAAACTCTGCATAAATATCTTCATTTTTAGCCTAATTGCGTAGGTACTAAAGGAACATTGAACATTTTTTTTGATTTTGTGTGTTTTCGCAAGAAAATAGCTTGTCTTTAGCAAACTTAGCCATAGCTAGTTGAAACTCTGCATAAATATCTTCATTTTTAGCCTAATTGCGTAGTTACTAAAGGAACATTGAACATTTTTTTCTGATTTTGTGTGTTTTTGCAAGAAAATAGCTTGTCTTTAGCAAACTTAGCCATAGCTAGTTGAAACTCTGCATAAATATCTTCATTTTTAGCCTAATTGCATAGGTACTAAAGGAACATTGAACATTTTTTTCTGATTTTGTGTGTTTTCGCAGAAAATAGCTTATCTTTAGCAAACTTAGCCATAGCTAGTTGAAACTCTGCATAAATAGAGAAATTCTTTAACCATTTAGGGTTAACTTACCTTTTTAGGGATGAGCATTTAAGGTTCTCCTACATGCTGAACCTGAAAGTGTGTTCCCTGACATATTGGATCTGAAAGTGTAATTTCAGAAAAATTCTTTAACCTTTTAGGGTTAACTTACCTTTTTATGGATGACTATTTAGGGTTCTCCAACATGCTGAACTTGAAAGTGTGTTCCCTGGCATGTTGAATCTGAAAGTCTAATTTTTCGTGGTGATGGACTATTCTAAAGAATACAAACGTCCCAGGCTTAAGATAATTTCAGAAAAATTCTTTAACCTTTTAGGGTTAACTTACCTTTTTATGGATGACTATTTAGGGTTCTCCAACATGCTGAACTTTAAAGTGTGTTCCCTGGCATGTTGAATCTGAAAGTCTAATTTTCGTGGCGATGGACTATTCTAAAGAATAAAAACGTGTCAGGTTTAAGATAATTTCAGAAAAATTCTTTAACCTTTTAGGGTTAACTTACCTTTTTATGGATGACTATTTAGGGTTCTCCAACATGCTGAACTTGAAAGTGTGTTCCCTTGCATGTTGAATCTGAAAGTCTAATTTTCGTGGCGATGGACAATTCTAAAGAATAAAAACGTCTCAGGCTTAAGATAATTTCAGAAAAATTCTTTAACCTTTTAGGGTTAACTTACCTTTTTATGGATGACTATTTAGGGTTCTCCAACATGCTGAACTTGAAAGTGTGTTCCCTGGCATGTTGAATCTGAAAGTCTACTTTTCATGGCGATGGACTATTCTAAAGAATAAAAACGTCTCAGGCTTAAGATATTTATTGCTAAACATATTTTAAAACATTTGAAAAAATACATAATGACATATTAAAAAAAAGCTTAATCCATTTGATATGAAGAAGAGCAAGTTTAGGTCTTTGGATATCTGATGCATTTTTCCATGTCAGGCATCTTTTCCGGTATCCATTGAGCGAAATATCTAACTTCATCTTCTGGTTCATGTTCTGAATGCAGGTATTTCTCACATTTGAAGTCTTCTAAATTGAATAATGCTATGTTTTTATCACGTTTTTCTAGTAAGAGTTTATCAGTTGGTACGTTTCCCTTAACATAAACAGCTTGCACACTGAAAAAACTGCATATTTCCTGAATTTCCCCTGGTACATGTTTTATTTCATAGCCATTTTCATTATGTGGTCTTATGGTTTTAACGTAAAAGCGATTTCGATTTATAAAATTTAGTGTTGGACTCCATCTGTTTTTCTTGTACTTATACAAATTGTATCTGACGTTCCATTTATAGCTATGAATTTCACGTCGTTGATTGTCTAGGAGTAAGAAAGCTGCTTCGAAAATAATGCCAGTTGAGGAATATTTCAGGCCAATATATTCTGTATCAATCAAGCCAAACATTATTATATCTGAAAAAAGGGCTTAAATTAAATAAATATGTAATGTTTCTGAAACTGACAGCTCACTTTCTTAGAATAAACTATGAAGGAGGGAGTGTGTTCGAAGATCCCAACTTGAAAACTGTGAAAGTGATGGAGTGCTAGTTGCTCTCCACCCTTTTTTCAATTAAAAAGGGGCGTCAAATTCTTGAATCTCCACCTGAATGAGCCCTCTCCAAATTATTTTTGGACCGTTGGTTCGACACGACCACCCCTGGGGAAAATGTGCACAAGCAAACACATAAACACGCATCCGTGACCTTTCTTGTGGAAAAAAAATCCCGATTTTTGCCGATAATAGCATCAAACCTATGATAGGCTTAATCTGATGGTTTGATTTTCATTAAGATTCCTTGACTTTTAGGGGTGTTTCCCATATTTTTGGAATTACGGCTCACTGAGCCGTTCAAAATTCAGCCTATAAAAGTCGGCCTAGTCGGCCTAGTTTGTTTCTAAGCTGTTTGAAGAAAATCTCCTTAATACTAAACGTTGAAAATGTGAATATTTAGTCTTTACTTATTTAGCCAAACATCGAAGCATTGATCTAAGCTGTGGTTCTTTTTCAGTTATCTAATAAATAAAAACAAGTTTTTTCTAACTGAAAGTAAGGAGTGACATTAAAATTTAAAACGAATAGAAATTATTCCGTATATGAATGGGGCTAAATAAAAGTTCAAATAAGGGATAATTCCCCCTTTTTTTTAGAAGGAAAATTAGTATCCCCACTAACCATAATTTTGTCTACATCCCCCCCTAAATTTAGGAAAATTAACCCATCCTAGGTTTACCCTCTCATTGAGTTAATCTTGCGTAACTATTCAATAGTCTCTTTTAGTTTTGTAGACAATTTGTCCCCCTTTTTTCAGACATCATTGAAATACGCACACAAGCTTAATTAACTGTAATCTATCTTTCCACAGGGAATGTTGTTTATGTAAATCTCCCCTCTTGTCAGATATTCACACGCGGCTTTTACCGCAAAGGAGAGTTAGTTCATTTTGATAATTTTAAACACATCAAGGAGAAAAGATAATTTTGAGTAATAACTTCAATTGAAAGAATTAAATAGGGATGAATGGTGGGAAAGGAGGGAGGGAGGATGAGGTTTATGTAATGGAAAAAAGTGTATATTTTCAAACAATGCATAAAGAATTTTTTTTTTTGGGGGGGGGGGGGGTATACCCTGAATTTGAATATGTTTGGAGGGGGACCATGTAAAATAATTTTATTTTTAAAATTAAAATGTACTAAAACATAACTTACATTGCAAATTGTGGCCGTCCAATGCTTCAAACTCACTAAAAATATCCATTCTTGTGTCATCAACTATGTCAAAATACTTTCTGATAATTTAATTACAATGCATGCCCGTTATATACGAAATCTCAAGGGCGAATTGTTATGTAACAGGGAAAACCATATGTAACCAGCCCTCTGATTGGTTGAGAAGGGGGATGTAACCGACTCGCTGATTGGCTGAGAAGGAAACACGTGATCTAACTTCATTTCTATTTCTGGAAACTCATAACATTCGCCTCGAGCATGCACTTGCCCAAAACAACAACAACATCAAATGCTGTTTCCTATTTCTGGACACCTTGACATTCGCTGAGAGCGTGCACTTGCCCAAAACAACAACAACAACAAATACTGTTTCCTATTTCTGGACACCTTGACATTCGCTGAGAGCGTGCACTTGCCCAAAACAACAACAACAACAAATACTGTTTCCTATTTCTGGACACCTTGACATTCGCTGAGAGCGTGCACTTGCCCAAAACAACAAATAAATCGACCTTGACATTCGCTGAGAGCGTGCACTTGCCCAAAACAACAAATGAATCGACCGTGGAAATTTAGGTCATTGACCCCATTAACCACGTGTTCTCCCTAGGGACTCTATGCCCATATTTGGTGTACTGACAGAGTTAAACTAAATTGTAGATGGCAGCAGGGGTGGGTGTCACGAGTAGCACCTCCCTCTCTACTGTTATATGGGAGGATTTTTCCATGAAGGAATTTTTCATAGGGGAAGGGACATTGCTATGAAGCGAGCGCCGGATTTCCCAGCATATTCAAGAAAAAGATCAGAAATTAAGTAAAAAAAAAGTCTTTTTCAACTGATTAACTGATTGATTAAGGGGTCATTTTTAAAGAATTGGAGAAAAATTCGAACTTTAGCTTAAAGAGCGAGGTATTAACTAGGGGGCGAACCCCCTAATATACGTATTAAAAATCTATGAATATAGAGGTTCGTAAATAAAATTAAACAAGTTTCGAGAAAGCCATTTAACCAAATAAAAGTAAAATTAATATACAAATTTTGTTTTAATTATTCATGTACGGTGAGCCAAAATCAAAACTTGCATTAATTCAAAAACATTCAAAAATTAAATAAAAAAACATTTTTTTTAACTGAAAGTAAGGAACGACGTTAAAACTTAAAACAAACAGAAATTATTCCGTTTATGAAGGGGGCTGTCCCCTCCTCAACACCTCGCTCTTTACGCTAAAGTTTAACTTTCTCACAACTCTATTTTTTTTAAACAATAAAAAACTTTAGCATAAAGAGCGAGGCGTTGAGGAGGGTACAGTCCACTTCATAAACAGAATAATTTCTGTTCGTTTTAAGTTTTAACGTCGTTTCTTACTTTCAGTTAAAAAAAACTTGTTTTTTTTATTTATGTTTTACGGATCTTTCATGAGCCTTGTTATCTGTGACAACAAAATGGAAAGGTATAAAAAATAGTGTTTCGTCTTATTTCTGTCGATTTTTTAAAGTCACCTAAAGTAATAATGTAAAATTTTCCCTTTGGATCTTTAGATTCAGAAGTTGAAAGCTACTCCCAAAAAAAATATATCAAAAGAAGGGGGGCGAGGAGAGAGGAGGGGATAAATTAAGAGGGATAAGAGGGTGTCACCTTCCTCAGTTTTTTCCCCCTGGTCTTTGAAAAATACATTTCTTTCGGCATTTTCATTGAAAATACTTTTGTTTTGTATTTCTATTGAAGAGATTGTAAAAGAGACAAAGCTCACCCACCCCCAAGGCCTTAAAAATACAATTTGCCCCTCCTACATTTTCGTGAGTTGGCATCACGGACAACCCGAAATGCAAAACTGCGATAGTACCCCCATGTTGTTTATTTAATTACTAGAAAGATCAGTCCTATGCTTGAAGTCTAAAAATCACGGCTTACAAGGATCAAAATCTTGGGAATGATCCTTAGTATTTCTCCATTTGTATATGGGGTGTCTAGAAGAAAAATTGGGGTTTCTAGACGAGGATCAAAATCTTGGGAATGATCCTGGTATTCCTCAATTTGTTTATGGGGTGTCTAGAAGAAAAATTGGGGTGTCTAGACGAGGATCAAAATCTTGGGAATGATCCTGGTATTCCTCAATTTGTATTTGGGTGTCTAGAAGAAAAATTGGGGTGTCTAGACGAGGATCAAATCTTGGGAATGATCCTGGTATTCTTCAATTTGTATATGGGGTGTCTAGAAGAAAAATTGGGGTGTCTAGACGAGGATCAAAATCTTGGGAATGATCCTTAGTATTCCTGCATGTGTATATGGGGTGCCTAAAAGAACAATTTACCAACTTGATGGAACAAACAGCGGGGAAATTTCCAGTGACGCAATTTCGTCAAAATCCTGGAGGCTGTGGGGGGCAAAGTTGGAGTCAATTTTCCCAAATCAAGTGAAAATGACTGTGAAAACTGAAAAAACGAGTCATATATTAACATAAAGGGATATATATAGTTAAGAAAACTGACCTGTTTCTCTGGATACTTGAATTATGCAGACTTATCTTAATTTTGACAAGATTTTTTGCAGAAACTTAATTTCAGCTGGGAGGCAGTTACCCCCCTGTCCCATAGCAAATTACGCCCCTAGAAATTTCCAAATCAAGAATCATTGCTGGCATTAATTTTATACACCGTTTTATCTGATTGGAAAATGTCCAACGTATTTTTTACCTATTTGTTCGAGTATAGAGAATATTCGTAGATCCGAAATAGAGTTAACTTAGTCAAATACGCTTCTGCAAAGAAAAATGGTCATCTAAAAAAAAAAAAAAAAACTTTTTTATAGGCTTTTGTCATTAACTGTTTTTTGGAACATCCTTACGACTGCATAAACCTAGGGATCAGCCAAGTATTTTAACGTTAAAACTTACAAAACGGAAAAACATCTGCGTCTAGGCCCGTACGTGTTGCTTCAGGCTGTGACTCCCGTATTTGTAATCTCCAATGTTTAACAGATTTCACAATGAGTTTCATAAAAATCGCTGTTTTCTTTTTTTGAATTCCTTCTCACCAGCTTAAATCAGTTCCTCCGTACATGCTTTTCTTTGCCAGGCTGGTTCGTCAAAAATCGACATTTTAAATCTATCTTAATAAACATTTTGAGAAGGCCTAAAGCACCGTATGCCCTAGCAGAAAATCAATAATAATAATAATATATTATAATATAATTATAATAATAAGTACAACCAGGTGACCAATTCTGCCTTCACAATACAGCTTATTGCAATCAATTACAATTGATCTGATTGAACAGTCAATGAAAACCAATCTCTTTGAAAGAAAAATGGCTTCATTGGCTGTCACTGACAAAAAACCATTACAGTCGATTGCTATAAGCTATATTGAACGCGGGACAAGTTGTGGGATTGCACAATGTTACAAATATATTAACATCGTGAAATAAGGCCCTTATAGTTACGCTCTAATTAAGTCCCATAGCCATCACTCATGGTCGAATCAATGTTTCTTCAATTATTCTAGTCTTGTTAAGTGGCAATTTCATTGTTTCAACCCTCGTCCCTATGGAATTGATAATTTGACATAGCTCTCAAAAAGAAACACATGGAGTAGGACATAGGACCACATTTGGTTATTGGTTGTCCTTTTACTATTATTAATTTGAAAAACCTTTTCCACAAAATAAGTTTTTCACAGAAAAGTAAAGAACTCCATTAAACAAAAATGAGCAAAAATCAAATAATCTACCAAGCGTGAAACTACCACAAATCAGCATCGATAAATAAATGAAACCCAAAACGAACAGAAATTACAATAATAACCGAGTCAAACACAAAACGAGCAGAAATTAACATAATTTTGTTCTGGCCTTCCTATGGCAAGAACAAAATTTGCACTTTACTGAAAAAATACAAATGAATTTGCATTGTCAGTTTAATATACATATACTGATATATAGTAATCAAAATGTTAAAATTATTTGATTTATTAAAGTTATAAAAGTAAAAACATTTATATTTTTTTCAGTAAAGTGCAAATTTTGTTTGGCCTTGGGAAGGCATAGGGGTTTTTGCGCCCAACTTATGTTAATTTCTGCTCGTTTTGAGTTTGACTCGGTTATTTATTGTAATTTCTGTTCGTTTTAGGTTTCATTTATTTATCGATGCTGATTTGTGGTAGTTTCGCGCTTGGTAGATTATTTGATTTTATTTTTGCTCACTTTTTGTTTAATGGAGTTCTTTACTTTTCTTTGAAAAACTTATTTTGTGGAAAAAGTTTTTTAAATTAATTTCTGTTCGTTTTATATTGACATAGTCTTTTCAGGGAAAAGAAAATAATACTTTAAATCTTTTCGTTTTTTAAGACTTTATACTTTGGCCTGCAATTTGTATGCTGGAGAAAATTTTTCAGCAATTTTTAACAACATGCACCCTTTTAAAAATCTGGACACAAATAATACTGTTTAATTTAGTTTTATACCTCCTCTAGTTGACCTGAAATGGAAAACTTGATACCATTCGCACAAAAATCTGTTCACTTTCTTTGATAGCTTGGATACACTTACGCTATTTGATTTGGTTAAATTTTAAGAGCAGAAATGGGAGGTTTGGCGTTGGAGGGTGGGAGTGGAAGAGGGATTAGTTGCCCTCAAATCACTTTCGACTATTAAAAAGGGCATCAGCCCTTTCTATTTTCAATCGAATGAGCCCTTTTCGAAGTTTCCATTACAACTCTTTCGATACGAAGCGCCCTGGTCTAAACAACAACAACAAAAAATAATATATTATACTCACTTCGATCTTTACTATAAAAACGTCAAGCCTTCCAATCACTTTCGACTATTAAAAAGGGCACTAAGCCTTTCGATTTCCAATCGAATGAGCCCCTTTGGAAACAAAAACGCTTTCTACAAACACCTTATATGCCCCCAGGGCATAAATTAAAACCCTTACCCTAAGGTCTGTTAGGGTGGTTGTCATCCTCTAAGACCGAATTTCCAGACTTTCAACTACGTTAAACAACATGGCTATCTCAAAATTTTGATTGGATGTGTTTGGGGAAATGGTGGGCGTGAGAGGGGTGTTAGTCGCCTTCCAATCACTTTCCACTATTAAAAAGGGCACAAACCACTCCAATTTCCAATTGAATGAGCACTTTTCGAAGTTTCTACGACAACTTCTTCGATAAGAAATGCCCTGCTCTAAAGGAAATAATTAATAAATAATACATTGTGCCAACATCGTTCTTATATGCCCCCAGGGCATAACTTATGACCCTTTTCCTGAGGATATGGGGGAGTGTCCCCATCTTTACTTAGTCCCCGTTTCTTGTCTCGTTCTCGAGTGTCCCCGTTCTTTACTTAGGCAGCGCGATCGTGCTGCCTATGATTTATACAACAACTTTCTATATAAACCTTATATGCCCCCAGGGCATAACTGACAACCCTTGCACTGAGGGCTCTGAGGGAGTTATCATCTTAAAAGACCTAATTTCCAGAACGTCCGAATACGCTGAACAAAATGGATATCTCAAAATTCTGATTGGATGCGTTTTGGAAAATGGTGGGCGTGAGAGGGGCGTTAGTCGCTATCCAATCACTTTCGACTACTAAAAAAGGCACTAGCCCTTTCAATTTCCAATTGAATGAGCCCTTTTGAAGTTTCTACGACAACACTTTCAATAAAAACTTTATATGCCCCAGGGCATAACTTACAACCCTTGCCCTGAGGGCTGTGGGGAGAGGGGTTGTCATCCTTAAAGACCTAATTTCCAAAACTTTCAACTACGTTAAATAAAATGGCTATCTAAAAATTTTTATTGGATGTGTTTGGGGAAAAGGTGGGCGTGAGATGGGGGTTAGTTGCCTTCAAATCACTTTCGACTATTAAAAAGGGTGCTAGCTCTTTAAATTTCAAATCGAATGAGCCCCTTTTCAAGTTTCTACGACAAAATTTAAATAAAAACCTTATATGCCCCCAGGGCATAACTTATAATCCTTGCCCTGAGGGTTGTGGGGGAGTGTCCTTCTCAAAATATATTTTTTATATGGAAATCAACTACGCTGAACAAAAGGGCTATCTCAAAATTGTTATTGGATGTTTTGGGGGAATGATGGGTGTGGGGGGGGGGGCTACTTGCCTTCCAATCAGTTTCGAAAAAAAGGCACTAGGCCTTTCGATTTCCAATCGAATGAGCCCCTTTGGAAACGAAAACGCTTTCTATAAACACCTTTTATGCCCCCAGGGCATAAATTACAACCCTTACCCTAAGGTCTGTTAGGGTGGTTGTCATCCTCTAAGACCGAATTTCCAGAACTTTCAACTACGTTAAACAACATGGCTATCTCAAAATTTTGATTGGATGTGTTTGGGGAAATGGTGGGCGTGAGAGGGGTGTTAGTCGCCTTCCAATCACTTTCCACTATGAAAAAGGGCACAAACCACTCCAATTTCCAATTGAATGAGCGCTTTTCGAAGTTTCTACGACAACTTCTTCGATACGAAATGCCCTGCTCTAAAGGAAATAATTAATAAATAATACATTGTGCCAACATCGTTCTTATATGCCCCCAGGGCATAGCTTAAGACCCTTTTCCTGAGGGTTGTGGGGGAGTGTCCTCATCTTTACTTAGTCCCCGTTTCTTGTCTCGTTATCGGGTGTTCCCGTTCTTTACTTAGGCAGCGCGATCGTGCTGCCTATGATTTATACAACAACTTTCTATATAAACCTTGTATGCCCCCAGGGCATAACTTACAACCCTTGCACTGAGGGCTCTGAGGGAGTTATCATCCTAAAAGACCTAATTTCCAGAACGTTCGAATACGCTGAACAAAATTGATATCTCAAAATTTTGATTGGATGCGTTTTGGAAAATGGTGGGCGTGAGAGGGCGTTAGTCGCTATCCTTAACAACAAGATATCCTTAACAATATCCTTAAGATATCCTTAACAAGATATTCTTAACAAGATATCCTGAGATATCCTTAACAATAAGAAATAAAAAGGAAAATGAAAAAAAAGCTATCAAACGCAAAATTTCTTTTCAAAAGTCTAATTGAACACATTCATACTGAAATAAATTTGTAGACAGTTTCTATCATTGACGCAATGGGGATTTTGGTAAACTTATGGCCTTCAGTGGTGGTAAATGAAATAAATTTGTAGACAGTTTCTATCATTGACGCAATGGGAATTTTGGTAAACTTATGGTCGTCAGTGGTGGTAATGAAATAAATTTGTAGACAGTTTCTATCATTGACGGAATGGGAATTTTGGTAAACTTATGGTCTTCAGTGGTGGTAAATGAAATAAATTTGTAGACAGTTTCTCTCATTGACGCAATGGGGATTTTGGTAAACTTATGGTCTTCAGTGGTGGTAAATGAAATAAATTTGTAGACAGTTTCTATCATTGACGGAATGGGAATTTTGGTAAACTTATGGTCTTCAGTGGTGGTAAATGAAATAAATTTGTAGACAGTTTCTATCATTGACGCAATGGGGATTTTGGTAAACTTATGGTCTTCAGTGGTGGTAAATGAAATAAATTTGTAGACAGTTTCTATCATTGACGGAATGGGAATTTTGGTAAACTTATGGTCTTCAGTGGTGGTAAATGAAATAAATTTTTAGACAGTTTCTCTCATTGACGCAATGGGGATTTTGGTAAACTTATGGTCTTCAGTGGTGGTAAATGAAATAAATTTGTAGACAGTTTCTATCATTGACGGAATGGGAATTTTGGTAAACTTATGGTCTTCAGTGGTGGTAAATGAAATAAATTTGTAGACAGTTTCTATCATTGACGCAATTGGGATTTTGGTAAACTTATGGTCTTCAGTGGTGGTAAATGAAATAAATTTGTAGACAGTTTCTATCATTGACGCAATGGGGATTTTGATAAACTTATGGTTTTCAGTGGTGGTAAATGAAATAAATTTGTAGACAGTTTCTATCATTGACGGAGTGGGAATTTTGGTAAATTTATGGTCTTCAGTGGTGGTGGTGGTTCATTTCCAATATGTACTCTCTTATGAACGGAAAGTCATTTTAATATTCCTGTATTATTCAGAACACACTCGAGAAGCGAAGTTGGGTTAATCCTAATGAAATGTACTTTAAATACTATGAAAATATAATACTTTAGTTTATATAGTAATATAATTAAGGCTATATGTTTGCACATTAGGGTGATGTGGGGGTAAAGTAACCTCACTTAACCTAACCTACCCACCCCCCCCCCCCTACCCTAATGTGCAAATATATAGCCCAAATTATACAAGTCCAATGCATTCTGTTACCCGTTATTTGTCTTTGTGGCTATGAAACCGGTTTCAAAGATTGTATATTCGGCAAACTTTTCGAGTGTGTTCTGAAAATACAGGAGTACCACCTTTTGTGACAAAAAGTACAATCGGTTGTTTTTACACTGATTCCTCCTTTTGTTCCAATGTGTAAATTTAAGAAACCCCAAATGTGAGA
The DNA here is from genome assembly GCA_027921565.1 of Artemia sinica. NCBI lineage: Eukaryota > Metazoa > Arthropoda > Branchiopoda > Anostraca > Artemiidae > Artemia > Artemia sinica. Next base: position 36,277,172 of record CM051269.1, on the reverse strand, counting down.
ATATTAAGAGAATAACCCTAAAACATACCGACATAAATTTATTGCTGCAATAGCCCCATTTCTGGTCTTAGTTTAGCTTTCAAGGTGTGACGACCTCTATTACAGAAAGAATCGGAAAAAAATGGATATATCGCTTAGCTTTCAGTGAACAGTGATAAAAGTTATACTACATTGTAGACAATAAAGTGCAGCACAGGATGGCACAAAATCCAACAAATTATTCGAATTAATCAGTGTATTAATCACCAGAAAATTATGAAAACAATCCAATGAAAATTAGTTTCCCAAGTCAAGACCATAGTTTCGTTAACCGGGTTTGACTTTCGCTTTCACGAGTGACAGTGACTATGGCTTCGAGCAATAATACCGGCGGCCAAAATGAAAACGAAAGTTTATTCCCCGTCGATCAACAAAAAGCCTCGTTGCATTATTGAGACTTCTGAAAGAGGTCTTCGGAAACGTTAAAAAAGTCCCTGGTGGGAAAGATAATGTTAGAGAAATATGCGACCGGATCCTGGCTCTACACTAGACTGTAATAGAAGAAAATTCGGAGCTTCTCCGTAACAAGAATAAACACCTGCAAAAAATTGTCGAACTACAGACCGAGTTGCAAGAAATTCGTCAAAGTTCACCCATCATTCAGAATCATGCCCGGTCGTATGCCAGCGTAGCAAAAGGACCCGAGTCGCATTGCCTAGTCCTCGAAACAATGAACACTACCCTAAAGAACCAAGATGGAAGGAACAGATATCAGAGAAACCAAAATACTGAACATGTTACCAAAGAGATATCCCAAGTGCTAAAAGGGGATAACATAAAGTTCGCAGCAAAGAAAATTGTATCGGGACGAGGAGGTAAATATATTCTTGAAATGCAGAGCAAAAATGACTTAGATGAAGCCCTCATGGTTTTAACAGAAAAATCCGAACAGTTGCAGTTCAAACCAAAACCAGTCAAGAAGCGTCTCCCACGAATGGTAGCGAAAGAAATACCAGGTTACGTAACACGCGAAGAATGCATGAGTTGTGTGATGGACTCGAACCCCTCAGTTAAAGACCTCGTAGCGAAAGGAGAAACCTTCAAGGTTATCAGTGTTGTAGAAAGAGGAACGAGAAAAAACGTGATTATTGAAGTCAGCCCAGTATTACGGAAGAAAATCATTTCAAATCGTGGACTTAAGTTCGGGTTTTTAATGGTTGAATGCGAGGATCACATCAACATCATTCGATGTACGAAGTGCCTGTCTCTATGGACATAAACGTTCGGTTTGTAAGGGTGATGTTACGTGCTCATGGTGCATGGGTAACCATGCTTACGAGGACTGTGAAAAACCTTTTACAAGTCGCCCGGTGTGTCGGTCATGTAATAAAAAAAATGTCAAATGTGAGCCACATGCATCCTATGAATTTAAAAAATGCCCAATTGCTCGCGAAATCATGGATCGTCTCAAGAAGAACATTCAGTATAATTGAATACTCAAAATGACTTACTTAGTGCAAACAAACTGACATTTTTTCAGATTAACCTTCAGCACTCTTATAGCGCATTAGTTTCAGCTTCAGAAAACACTTTGCGACCTAAAACCAGATGTTGGTATTGTTACAAGAACCGTATGTCAACAAGTTTGGAAAAATAACATGTGTACCAAGTGATTATGCAGTATTCTCAAGGTTTGATTTTGAGAAAAGATTCTTTAGTGCTGCAGTATTAGTTAAAAAAGAATTTAAGTGCGATATTCAATATGATGAGTCTACAAACGAGTGTGTCACTGTATCTATTACTTGAAGTCAAGAATCATTAGAGTGTCATCAGTATATTGCTCCCTTCGCTGCAGTCCTTAGATTATCAACTGAGTATTTTGGATAGAATGTGTAAAACTTTTTTACGTGATAGGTGGGGATTTTAACGCTAAAACTTCAATGTGGCTAAATGGTGTTTCTACTGATCATAAAGGAAAAGAATTAAAGGATTTTGTAACTTGTAAACAACTTGTTGTTATTAATGATCCTGATTCACCCACATATTATCATCATTATTCTAGCCCAGATGTTACGATTGCTAGTATACAACTTTTGACATATATTGAAAACTGGAGAGTCCTACAAGACCCTCCTTCACTATCAGACCATTTGTATATAAGTTTTGATCTCAGTTTTAATGATGAGATTAGAGAGAAAAATGTGAAACCAGCGATATGATTTTAAGAAGACTAATTGGGACGTATTTAGTTGCTGTTTTACTGAACCGTATGATGAAGTTTTTGCATGTAATTTGGCTTTAGAAGAAGCAATTGATTCAGCCGTTGATCATTTAACTAAATTATTACAGAATGCTATAAAAGAATCGACTCCTAAGTGTCATAATAATTTTTTAAAAGATACTGCCGCTGGTGGACACCACAATTAAGTGAACTAAGGAAAGAATATAGACGTAATACGAGAATTTTTAAAATATCAAGATCGATAGAAAGCGAAGTAAATATGAAAAATGCTAAAAGTAGATATAAGATGGAAATTTTGAAGGCTAAAAAAGAAGATTGGAGGCGTTTTTATGAAGAAAGGGGGACTACGGATCCGTGGAATACGATTCATAAGATTTTTTGGTTGAAGGGTGGGACTGCAAAGCCTATCCATATTAAAAAGAGTAATGGTGCTTTTACAAATTCAATAACTGAAGCTGGGGATGTACTTTTAAATAAGTGGTTCACGATTCATAAGATTTTAGATGACAATAGCTATCATCATACAATTCGACAAGAAGTAAAGCAGATATTAGAAGAAGATGTAGAAAATAGCGAGGATTTTCAGTTTCAAGACCTTTTAGAAATTATAAAAAAATTAAAACCAATGAAAGCCCCAGGCCCAGATGGAGTTTTTTAAATTTAATTTTGAAGAAAAAATATGAATGTAATTGCACCAACTCTTTTGAAAATTTTAAACGCGTGTTTGAAAGTTTCGTATTTCCCTAAAGAATGGAAAGGGCTAATGTGATTGTAATAAATAAAAAGGGTAAAAAAAATGACGGTAACGCCCGATCATATCGCCCAATAAGTCTGCTTTGTAATTTGGGAAAAATTTTTGAGAAGTTAATAATGGGTAGACTGAATAATTTAAGTAATGATAAAAATTGGATTTCTGATTATCAGTTTGGTTTTTCGAAAAATAAAAGCACGGTAGATGCGGCTGATAATTTGGTGACTATGATTGAAAAAATTAAAAAGAAGAAGTTATTTACATTGTGTATATTTTTGATATAAAAGGGGCGTTCGATAATGCTTGGCATCCAGGAATTATTAAAAAGTTAAAGGAAAAAGAATGCCCTTCTGGCTTAATAAAATTAATTCATAGTTATCTATCAGATCGAACAGTCGCATATGAAATGGAAACTTACATTTACTAGAAAAGTCATGTCCACAAGGTGGAATTCTATCTCCTTTTCTTTGGCTTATTAATATTAATGATATTCTTGAAATTAATATAAATGAAAATTGTTTGATTCAAGCATACGCTGATGACATATGTGCTATTATTACAGCAAAGAATGTAAGTACACTGGAAAAAGTAGCAAATAAGATTTTCGAGAGTTTTGATAAATGGGCAGTAAATAATAAATTAACATTTGATACATTAAAAACAGAGGCCGTCTTATTCACAAATAGACATAAAACACCCTACGTTAATTTAGTATTTGGAGGCGACATTATTGAAGTTAAGGATAAAGTTCGATATTTGGGTGTAATTTTAGATAGGAAACTTCTTTGGACAGAACATGTAACATGCAGAATTAATGAAGCTAAGAAATATTCGAGTCGTCTTTTAAGCGCGGCAAGGATGACCTGGGGCTTAAAGCCTTTCGCTCTTAGAAAATTGTATAAGTCAGTAATTGAAAGTACTATTTTGTATGCTGCTCCAGTATGGATTGGGGCCTTAAGAAAAAAAAATATACAGAATATGTTACAGTCAGCACAAAGATGTTCAACCCTTAGTATTTCAAAGTCATTTAGAACTGCTCAAAATCATGTTATTACAGCCCTTTCTGGTGTCCTTCCAATCGGTCTAAGAAAAATAGAACTGGCAGTGATGAGGTTTGTTAAAAAGGGACGTCCCCCTTTTTGGCCAGATATTGTACATCCTAGTTTTCCTTTAAATAGATACTCCGTTGATCATAGCGTTTTTACCGATGAAATAGTTGCTGAGTTGCTAGGAGTTGAGTTTCTGATGGAAAATTATTTTTCACCTATCCAACTGAACCGTAGTGTTTTAAAAAATGCTCTATACAATAAATGGTATGTAATATTTGAAAATTATATGAGTAGTTGGCCTGTTAGATTTTTCAGATGAAAAGAAGATTTAATTTGTGCGCAAAAACTTGAACCAAGTTATATCTTAACTCAGTTTATAACAGGCCATTCGAAACTGAATTATTTTTTACATAGAATTGGCATGACGGATAGCCCAATGTGTGAATGTGGATGCATAGAAAACTGTGAGCATGTCCTGTATGACTGTCCTTTTTATGTTCGTCAGAGGTTTAATATGATTTTTGAATTGAGAGAATATAATGTTAGCTTCCCTTTTGATTTAAGTTTGATAGTTGGTGATAAAAATGTTAGGAACATAGTGAAGAAATTCCTGTATAACACAAATCGATTTGATGTTTGAGGTTATTGTGAAAGTTTTCTGAGGAGTGTTTAGTGAATGTGTAGTTTTTATTTCCTTTTTTTCTGTAAGTATTTTAGTGTTTGTGTATAAATGTAGTTATATAGTATTGTAGCGTGAAATACCTGTTTGGTACAGTCACGTAATAAAATCATCATCATCAGCCCCATTTCTAAGTACCATCTGGAACCAATTCCCAAGTATAAGATAGCACCATTAAGTCGTAAATAAATTCTGGAGAACAATTCCCTTATGCAAAGTGAAAGTGTGGGATAGAAGCACAGCGTTTAATGAGATGATAAGTTTTCAAGCGTCGGCATATACTCGTCTTATTGACGTCGTTTGGGAGGGGCAGGGGGGCAGTTACCCCCCCCCAGTAATGTGGAGAAAAAATTATTCTTAACTAGAATGACACACCCCTAATACTACTTATTATTTTGATATTCGTCGTTCTAGTACATTTGATGTCTACAAATCCTTGCCTTGATTTGTGTATTCAGTAGCAAAACTACCAAGAATGCGACCCAGGCGGGCTCAAAAGTGACACCCCTTTTCAGTTCAACAAACAGATTGAAACCAGTTCAACCCCTTTCCAAATTCTCTTGTAAAATTCAGGCAAAAGTTCATGGAAAAAGCTATTTGAAAATCTACTCTATCATGTTGAGTTTTTGTTTATCTACTTTACTAAAGAGGATAAATAATAGTAAAATGTTGAATATAAATTTCTTGATAATGTAAAAACTGTGAAAACATACAATGTAAAAGCTGTACATAACAACAATAAAATACTCTTTCTAATTAACAAGCGATAGCAAAGATACAGATTCTAAGAGCGTTCGTTCGCCAGATATACCATATAAACGATATTTATTTAAAAGGAAAGGGCTCTGAAAAATGATCTTATTTTTTGTTTATTTCACAGAGTAAAAGACCCCTTTATTTGTTGTTTGTAAGCTACATCCATAAAACTAATTAAAATTGCTCTGCAATTGATGTCGATTAATAAGTGCTTTCCATTTTCTTTTAGATTTTGATATTTCCTTAGGGAACTTGTTCTAACAGAAAAGCACTAATCACTTTTTAAGCCTGGTGCATTTTATCCTGGAGTTGCTGTACAACCTGTGTGCATTAAGTATCCTAATAGGTTCGACACTTTATCATGGACTTGGGATGGACCTGGAGCGTAAGTCTTTTTTTGCTATGTCCAACGTTGCCACTTGAGCCATTCATAAGCCGAATTGTTAATTTCAAATTGTCAGGTTTTTGTGCCAAAACTTTTTATATGCTCATTGCTTTGCTTGTTTAAGGCAAAGAATTGAAAGGGAAGTACTGAAAGCATGAAATTAAAGAAGAATTTCCTAAAAGTAAGAATGGTATGCCCAGAATGACAAAAAAAAATAATTTAGTAACACAACCATTGAAAAAATTTGGCACTCTTTAAAGACACAAATTAACAAAAAAAAGCTTGAGCTGCTTGTTTTTAGATGAATAATGCGTAATAATCAACATTAGCTATGTAGCAGTGGTAGCTGCTTTGTCACGTTCCCTCGTTATTAATTTTGATGAAATTAATCATTTTAACCTGCTCACTCAATAAAGGAATGTATGTATTCGGTTTGCCTAGGCTATACAACGGGTTTATTATTGGTGAATAGGGAAAATGATCATTGGAAAAAGTTAACCAGAGGTAGTAGTTTCGTAGAGTTTCTAAACTGCATATTGTGGATAAAATATGTATAGGCCCTTCCTTGTGCTCAAGGAACTGAGACAAGTGACGTCTTACAATTCATCTTAGTTGAGAATTTGCATTATGCAGTTAGTTTTGCATGGTAAAAATGCCTGCATATTGGGAGAAGAATGAGGAGTGTCTCCCAAAATTAGGCTGAAGGGAAAAACTGAAAAACCAACTTTCAGAAAAACTGGAATATAAGGGGGTGAAAAAAAAATCGAAAAATGTGTACAATGTTTTCAGACACAATTACAGTGGTAGGGGTTCATGTTCATGCTCTCCCCAAAAAT